>PVLA01008818.1:0-83640 GCA_004027455.1 Hydrochoerus hydrochaeris | reverse complement strand
CCCCTCCCCTCCCCTCCTGTTCTGTCTGCCCTTAAGGTAAGCAGCTCTGTTTCTCCACACCCTTCTGCCATAATGTTCTGCTGTGCCACAGGCCCAGTAATAGTGCAGCCAAATGACCATGGACTGAAGTCTCTGACAGTGTAACCCTGTAAGTTGGCTTCTACAGCAGTGCAAGGCTAATAGCTACTTTGCATAAAATTTCCAAATACATTAGGGAATAAATTTGCTCTGAAGTTAGGCCAGTGATATAGGTTGTACTGCATGAATATTTCCAGTCTCTTTTCTTCTACTTGAGACTTTAAATTCTGATGACACAGGAGAGAGGAACATGGCGATAAAGAGGGGCAGACTGATCAATAAGGCAAAAGTCATCACAGTGCATCAAATCACCTGTCAAGCTTTCTTTCCAGGATAGCTCTGAGTTCTGTAGTGCACAAATTTAGCATGCACAAGGCCTTGGATTCAATCCACAGCACCAGAAAGAAAAACGTAGTTCTGCCCCAAAGCAGGCGATTTTTCCACCAGAGGGCTCCCAGTTTAATCTGCCATCATCATCAACCCAGCGGGCTGCTGTTTACTAGCATTAGCGTTGTACTTGATAGAGAAGAAAGAAGGGCGACACGCTAGGGGCCGATGAAGATTTTATAAAATGCTGTGGGGATAAATTTATGACTAATAACTTTAATAATTAAAAAAGTTAGTAGTCCAAGTAATTATATCACTTTCCTACCTTACGCTGTTCACCACCTGGAGCTGAAAATCAGCCCTTGCTGGGGTCTTACAAAATCACCAGATTCATCCCCTGACCTTCCGTCTGCGTCTGTGTAGTTTTCTGGCATGAACCGGCAGCTCTCCCGCCAGTGCAGCTCTGTGCCACGTTACTCAGCAACCAGGAAATTTATCTAAACCCTTGTACTTCAGCTTCTTCCTTTTATTGTTATATGTTCACAGCACATAACGCTAACATTCATTGTGGGAAGGTGACACATATGCACCACACGTTTTGATCCTTCTTACATTTTTTATTGGTATATGATGTTAAGCAGCTCACTTTTCTTAATGCTATGATTTTCTATAAACTCCCAGTTAATATCTATATTCTTTATACTTCATGGATCAACTTCAGTAGTTTGAACTATTCTTCCTGATATCATCAATGAATCGCAAAATTCTTTTGAAATGACTGAGCATCGGAAATATTCACTTCATTATATTTTTTGACATAATGTTAACAAATAGTAAAGCATAAAGGAAGAAAATAACAATTTCTAAGAAATGTTGAATACGGTGATTCACTCCTTAATCCCAGCACTCTGGGAGGCTGAAGCAGGAGGATTCCAATTTCAATCCCAGCAAAGGCAACATATGAAGTACCTATCTCAAATTTAAAAAGAAAATAGACTGATGATTTGGCATAGTGCAAAGGCCTTGAGGTCAATCTTTAGTACCACTAACTTGGTAAGTCACTAAATCAGTAAAGCAAAAGCTGGGAACTACTGGCTGTCACCATGATGCAGAGCAAGCTTGATATCTTAGTCGATGAGTGACATTAACATGAACCTGCAGATGGACAAGGTGGCATTTCCTCCTGTTCAAAGCTCTGTCACATGCTGTTTGACCACAGATGTTCCTGCCCCAGACATGGCTGCATGCAGAGGTATCCCACCGCCCTTCTGAAGAGCCCACAGCTCCATTCAGGATTAAATAGAAACTCGCTCTGCTCTGTCCTGCCTCCAGAGCAGGAGTCCTTACATGCAGAGGGATTCAAGTTTGTTGCTAGGAAGTAGCTGGGCTTGCCCTGACCAGCTTGCTCAGCGTACCTTTGGGTTTATCGACCAAGCCTCGCATTTGTGGTCCTGCTGAACCCAGATATCACAAAGCTGAGATCTGAAGCTGCTCTTTCTTTCTTCTGAATTCCCATGGTCTGGAACCGAGAGAATGGGCAAATGGAAAGATTTCCCATCCTTTGATTACCGTGCAGGCTACAAATGTTTATCTAGTGGTGTAATTTTAGCCGCACTTTTATTTATTTGTTCCTCTTTTTAAAAAAAAATGCTTGAATCCAACTACATTTTTCTTTAAGGATTTGACTAATGATTGCATACCTTCCTCTTATGCATTCTTATAAATATCCTTGAGTTTAATTTTGGGACACAGTTAAATTGCTTGGAAAAAGTATAGTATGCATACGTATTACATTTGAGTAACAAGCTATGATGTGGCGTGCACAGCAGGGCATCAGTGGATAACAAAAATGAGTTTAATTTTGGGACACAGTTAAATTGCTTGGAAAACGTACAGTATGTTAACATATTACAGTTGAGTAACAAGCTGTGGTGTGGTGTGCACAGCAGGGCATCAGTAGATAACAAAAATGAATTGCACATTTCAAAAAGCTAGAAGAAAGGAATTTGAATGTTTACACAATAAATAAACAAACGATTAGTTCTACAGACCATAGCTATGTTTAACCTGATTGAAACATTATACAATATATACCTGTGTTGAAACATCACATAATACCTCAAGAATTTTTATACGTTAGATATGTTAAAAATAAACTCCATTTAAACTAAGAATAGCTAAATATGTAACCATTTAAAAATAGAATGTTATTATTTTTATTAAGTTTAATTTCTATTTAAAGTAGTAATTAAGTTTGCTTATTAATTTTGTATTCAATTAGTAAGGTTATATTTATGTATGTTCTTTGATCTAAATATAGGTCATCTGTTCTGTATCTCTTTATTTGAAAAGTGTTAACTCTTGAAATATTAATTGAAATTTTTTCTATTATTTATTTAAAAATTATTTTCTTAGATTACTTTTGATGTTCATTTCTACAGTCTCATCTCTCATAGGTATCATGTCACTCAAAAAAATCACTATTTGAATCTCTTAGTATTTGTCCAATATAACTTTTGTTTTCTTGTGAGAATCATTGCTATAAAAGATTAATAGGGTTTTCATTTTTACTTATTTTTGCATGACAATTAGAAAATCAAAATTTAGAAAAATCTAATTGAAATTATTCTCTATACCCTAATTTCTTTGCTACTTTAAAATTCACAAAAATTATAACAAAATTTCTCTTAAATTAATCTAGACTGTTCCAGAAAGAAATTTCGCATCAGAATTCAGATTTAGCATATGTAATGCTTTTTCTTATTACTATTCAAAAATGGTACAATTGCATCACATAAGCACAGTGTGTTATGCGTGGTAAGAATTTGCACGTTGTGTGAGTTAGAGACATGGGCTTGACATACATTATTTACATTGCCACAAATGGTATAAATACATGAGTTGGAGAAATATTTAAATTCAGATTTCAACCAGTAATTAACCTTGAAACTGGGAAAAACTGGGAAAAAAATGTGATGTGTACTATGAAGGTGAATGTTTTCTTTTAGTTTTAAATCATTTATTGAACTTTTAAAGGTGTTGTGATAGTTATTAATTAGGTTATTTCTAGTGGTAGTAACCAATGCATCTAAGATTTTTGGAGTTTAATACATGTAAATGGATGCATACTTTACTAGGACAAGTCAGGAGAGCAGAAGCCAGTGTAAACGTTTTAGGGATAAAGGTTTAATCTGTGAAGAACACACTATGAGACTCCTTCAAGGAAGGACACTGCCTCCCACGGTCCAGGGTGTGACCACTGGCCACCCGGCCATCGCAGTCAGCATGGGCCCCCAAGTGGTGTTTCTCAGCATTCTTAAACTGCATCCTTGTTAAGCCTGTTTTGCACCCAGGCTAACTGTGAGAGACTCTGGTAGAGCAAATGGACTGGCTCCAGGGCGACTGCTGGGCAGATGAGTTCACGCTGACCTCACAGGGCACTCGGACCTTCCCTCCTTGCAGCCACTGAGGGGGACCCAAGGGAGCAGCTCAGAGAATTTAATCCTAAGATTCAAATTGGCCTTTATAATTAAAAATGAAATGAGTATCAATATGAAATAACAGTTTAACAACATAAATTAACCTGACCCTTTGGATTTTCTTCTTCAGTGTTCACTTGCAACACCTTTGAAACATGCTGGACCTTTTTCTAGCAGGCAAATGTTAGTGCAAAAATAACCTCTGATTTTATTTCAAGTGGGTGTCACAGCTGTGTTTTCCACTCTCCCTGAGGACTCTCAGGCTGCTCCTCGCCCTGATGGGAGCAGTCTCTCGCTGCTCCTTTGCCGAGAACCGATCAGTGCTCACTAAACACTGATGATGAGAACACTTGAAACCTCTGAAATTTTTTTTAAAAAGGTGTCATTTAAAAAATGTGTCTTATTTTAAAAAAATAGGTGAAGTGCATTTTAACAATAAAACACAATTTTTAAAATAAGAGCAAAAGGAATATCCTCTTGAGTTCCACTCTATCACACACTGAAATATCTGTTTGAATTTTCACAAGTATCTTACTTAATCTTCAATCTTGGTTTAGCAAGAAAATAATCTTACTGTGTATTCATTATTGTGAAAAAAATAGATATCACTTGAATTTCTACTGGGAGCTTTTCATAATCATTTAGAAAATATTTTCTTAAATCCTTCCTGTAAGTTCAATATTGAATATTTAATTACTTAATTAGGAGCAATCTGTACATTTTTAAACCAAAACAAGTCTCACTGAATTGATTGACCTGTGCAATATGTTTGCTTTTCTGTCTCTGTGTCAAGATCCCAAAACTCAGATGTTTGCGTTGCCTGCATATAATATTTACTGCATTGTTTTGTGAATGAATAGAAGTAGGAATTTCCTGCAAATATTGCCTGAGCAGCATTTTTCTCTTCACTGGAAATAGTAATTTTTCTCTAGGTAAAGAAATCTTAATGGAACATTCCTACCATACCAAATTATTTCCCTACATTTAATCTCATGCTATTGAAATTCTAAGGAAATTCACACCATTAGTATTATCTGTTCATCTAGCTTGTATTTAGCTTGCAGTGCTATATATATTTTTCTCACAGAGGAAAAGATGCTTCAGAGATAGATACACTGTGTTTCCTGAAAGACACATTACTGTTTAAAATCATAAGAAGCATTTTTCTGTCTCTCCAGGTCACCTGCATTATTACCTAAAATGGTTTAACAACTAAAAACTGGCTAAATTATAGCTTCTTCAGTGTTTATCCTCAATTTGTTTAAAATTCAAAAACCGTTAAGAGAAACACTGCATAATGTTAGGTAGCAATTATAGCTCTGAAAAATACATTTCACAGATCGTATATTTCCAAACAATTCTGCTGTTCTAAATTAGGCTTAGCTCAAAAAGTCTTAACTTGTATCTACATCTCTAAACTTTAGGCAAAGTGGATTTAAAAGTAACAGGAACCAGAAGATAATGAAAAGCAGAATTCTGTATAATCTAAGATGTAAGTGGTATTATAATTTAATTTCCATAAAGCCCCATTGCATGCATGAGTGTCTCCAGCATGTAGGTATAAAATATAATTCACAATTCCAAGCAGAAGAGGCACATGGAGAACTGTGAGGAACAGGAGTAACCAGTGGGACCTTGAAAGTGCTGAGTTCTTGCTGCTTTGTATTTTCATAAAGGAAACCTGGAATGATAGGCTGTCATAGACATTGAGTGGAACTCCCCCCAAAGGAGTCTGTGTCTGGGCAGAGACATGTACAGGCCTTGGGAACAGGAGTATCCTGCAGCCATCTCAAGGAGCTTTCCACTGCCACGTCTGCAGCCCTCACAGGGGGTGGTAGTGATCTTGGCTTTACTGCCACGGGGCCTCATCAGCTTTTACAGTTTTATTGGGGGGGGGGTTAGGTTGGGCCATTACACCAATATTGGATTCTAAAATGAATGTGATACATTAAGTAAACACAAATGTACTTGAGTAAAATCAATATAGTTACTTTAATCTAAACTGTGAGTTGTGACATTTATCACTTTAATTATGCAGTTCGTGATATGAGGTCAAGAAGATGATAGGAAAATAAAATTCATTATTCTAGGGGGTATTTATGTATCTTTTCAATTAACTATAAAGAAAAATTATTAAAGGGTAAGAGTAATAATTTTTGTAATTATTTGAAGACTACTAAATTACATGTTAATAAAAAATCACTTTGGATGAAAAGAGTATTATAACACTATTTTACTAGTTAATTGAGATTTGTTCATTAAAGAATATAGCTCACATTTGTACATTTTCATATAAAATATTATAAAATTGACATTATCTTTATTACTAGCTGAAAACTGATGTTTTATATGTCAAATTCTTAGCCTGTATTTTATTTACATTATATAATACCTATAATATAAATGAAAACTCTATTTCCCACCATTGTTATACTAAAAGTATGTCAACTTTATGTTCTTTGACAGTTTTTAAACTAATGAATAATAGCTTATTCCTGGCTATGGTTTTGTATGTCTTATAGTCTTCTCACAAACTAGCAAATTTCCTTCTCTTGTTCCTAACATTATACTCAATCAAAACCATTTCAGATGATTGAAAATCTACAAAGCTCTCTGGAGGGATGTAATGTTCATATTTTAAATAATCCATGAGAATCAACTTCAATATATTCTACATGTGCATGAAATTATTATGAACAGAAACTCAAAGTTGACATCCAAAAGGCTGAGCTATGCAGTGTTTAATTGCTCCCTCCTCAGGCTGGGGATTTAGCTCAGTGGCCTGAGTGCCTGTCTGCAAGAGTGAGGTTCGATCCCTAATACTACCCCCCACCAAAAAAAATAGTTTCTTCCTGATTATTTCTGATAATCTTATATAATTTTGTCAATTTCTGGGTTTATTTCACTAGGAATACTTTATTTTTTATGAGTTGCATGAATTTTAGACAAGATAAGGACATGATGCAATATGAGCACAGTGAAATCCAATGTTTGAAGATTACAGTTTTGGTTTTGGTGAGTGAAAAACCACAGCTGTGGTTTCAGGAAGACTAATTTGAAGAGCAGAAAGAGGACAGGGACATAGTCATTATTTAATGCATAATGAGTTTGGGGTGCTTATGGAACATCAAAGTGACAAAGCCATGGAGAAAACCACCTTGAAACTCAAGGGGTTGTGAGCTGAAGTATAAATTTGAAAACAATCAGTAAGCATATGGATAAAACTTCTGAGATGAGCATGGTGTGTATAATAAGACAGAGGAGGAGGGATTAACAAAAGGAAATCATATGGGGAATAGGTATTAATGGAGACACTCAAGGAAGACAAGAGACAAGTCTGACCACTCAGATGTTTTGATTCCTCATCAATTAAAAATAATTTCAAACACTATAGGAAAAATTAATTCACTTAAATAAAAGAAACACCTAAGAATGAGCTTAATTTTCTTCCTCCTGCACTATATTATGCATCCCCTTGAAAATTGCTTGTGAAAGTTATACAGGTTCCTGTAAGGTGCTTCACTTTACTTAATAAAGAGTGATATAAATGTATGAAGCTAATACCTGAATATGGTATCAGTCAGGTTGGATTTTGAATTTGTTAATACCATGTCTCCTTAGTGGCAATTAGTAACTTACCCTTGTTAGATGAGTAATGTCCAGTACTCACTCTGGTCATTTCTCATGTGCTGTCTTAGTTTTGGTCTTCCCTTTAACCCTCTTCTTGGAGATATGATAAAGGCTACAGAATGGATAACAACAATTTGTCTCTAAGATTCCCAAACAAAATGTTTTCTTATTTTATGTACTTTTAATACTAGAGCAATGTCAAGCTGCCATCTGCCTTTCTTGTTTTCTCGGAGCAAGCTTGGTTAAGAGCATGTCCACTTAGAGTGTCCTCCTAGGAATGAAAATTAGACTGCACAATTGGTAAGAATAGAAACACCCTCAAAATCAATCTCTAGTGAGTGTTTTCAAAGGATTGTTAAGGCCAGATGCTAATTTTGTGTATGTTTCTCAGGAAGCAACTTGGCCCTGATAATTACTGAACATGTGATGGTTCTTTGAATATACAGTTTTCCAACATAACCTTAGGAAATTGACAAGTGTATGATGCAAACATCATGGTCTATAAATTTGGAAGAGAAGTGCCTTCCAGTTGCACTAAGTCAAGCCTTCTCATGAGATTTCACAGTAAGCAAGACAGTGTTTAATTTAGTGAGTTAAGTGACTTAATGCCACAGTATGCCAGTGATTTATATGAGCTTATATGATTTGCCTTCAGTTTTTCTTTCTCTTTTTTAAATTGCAAAAGTATATTTAATTAATCTTAGACATGCTCATATTTCATATGAATTTCTGTGTTCAGTATTCTAATCTTCCACTGTCTGGACTTAATTTAAGCTCTCAATAACTAAATCTAATACCAGAGGTCAGTGCAACCAAGGATTTGATCTTTTAGAGCAAAGAGATGTGGGGCTGGCCACGGGGTTTGTAGATCATATCCACACTAAGCCCTCTAGGGAACTTGCAATATATATATATATATATATATATATATATATATATATATAGAGAGAGAGAGAGAGAGAGAGAGAGAGAGAGAGAGAGAGGGAGATAAGATAGATATATAGATATATATAGATATAGATGTATAGATATATAGATGATATATAGATATAGGTAGATATCTAGATATATAGATAGCTATATATATATATATATATATATATATATATATATATATATATATAATGAGAGAGAGAGAGAAAGTGAATGCCATGGTTATCATGAAGCTGCCAACCATAAGATTCAAAGTGTGTCTGGGCCCAGAGCGTGCACAGGTTGAAACCCAGCACACAGGGAAGCCTTGGAATGTCACTCCCAGGCAGTAAGACCATGCCTTTTGTCTGAAATCACAGGAGGTCACACGGGAGGTCCCAGCAGGCCTAACTGGGTCATATCCAGCAAACTCCAAGTGGCTAGTTGTTGCTTGCTGTCTGCCCTGGGAGCCAAAAGTAGGCCAGGTGATTCACAGTACATAGGGAAAGCCTTGAAACATTGCTTGAAACCTGGAAATATAGGAAAATGACAAAACGAAAGAGCAAAATGCAATCTCAAACTTCCAGCACAACCCAAGCAAGCATAGGAGACATGGACACAGAAGAAAATACAAGCCACACACCTGAAATGCCTGAAATAATATTAACTGAAGTAAAGAAACAACTCTGGGAAGCTATACAAGAACTCAAATCAGAAATAGTCTCCCAGGTAAAAGAAAAAAAGATAAATGTAATGAAAGAAATGCTGAACACATCTAAAAAAGACATAGTTAAAAAATTAGAGGAACAATGCAAAAAGATGGAAACTGAATGAAGAATATAAGAAACAAACAGAATGCATGAAGCAAATTCAAAGAGATATACATGAAATCAAAAATTCCATTGAAAGTTGGCAAAAATGCCTCAGTGAAAGTGAAGATAGAATTTTAGACCTCAAAGACAAAAATGCAACTAGTGAAAAGGAAAGGAAAGATCTTTTAAAAATAACAAGGAACCAGGAAATAACAATTCAACAGCTGCAAGATGATGCAAAGAAAAATAACATAAGATTGATAGGTATAAACGAAAAGGAAGGTGACAACACAAACAATATCAAGAGGCCATTTACAGAAGTAATAGCTGAATATTTCACAAACATGAGAATGGAAACTGACATACAGATCAGTGAAGCATATAGAACCAAATAACCATAACCAAAATAAAACTACACTCAGACATAATAATCACCATCCCAGAAATCCAACATAAGAACAGAATATTAAAAGCTGCTTAGAGAGAAGAGATTGATCACCTATAAAGGAAAGCCTATCAGAATCACAGCAGACTTCTCAACATAAACAATTAAGTCAAGAAGAGCATGAAGTGATGTATTTCATATCCTAAAGGAAAACAACTTCCAACCTACACTGTGTACCCTGAAAAACTGTCCTTCAAATAGATGGAGAAATAAAATGCTTCCATGACAAAGAACAGCTGAAGGACTTCATGACCACCAAATGAACCCTGCAAAGAATACTGAAACACATTCTAGACAGACATAGGAAAAAACTACTAAGCAAGGCAAATAATTAATCAGAGTGGAAAGGTAAAAAAAAATCAACAGCAGAAAGGTAACATGTCAAAAGTAAACCAATATATATCAGTCATAACCATTAATGTAAATGGCTTCAATTCACCAATTAAAAGAAACAGACAGGCAGAATGGATCAAGAAACAACATCCAACCATATGCTGTCTACAGGAAACCCAACTAACCCAAAAAGAAGCTAATAGACTGAAAGTCAAAGGATGGAAAACAATACTCCATGCAACACCAAAAAAGAGAAGGAGTAGCTATTCTGTTTGCAGACAATGTGAACTTCAAACCAAGAATGATCCAAAGAGATAAAGAAGGCCACTACATACTAGTTAGGGAAAACTGCAAGAGGGAGAGATAACAATCTTAAATATATATGCACCAAAATTGAAAGTACCCCTGCATATGAAACAAATATTAACTGAAATGAAAAATCAAATAAGCAATAACACAATTATAATAGGAGGCTTTAACATGCCATTGACACAAAAGGACAGATCAACTAGACAGCAAATCAGCAAAGAAATAACAGAACTGAATCACACTTGTGAACAAATGGATTTGATAGATATATACAGTGTTCCACCCAACAGCATCAGAATATACATTCTTCTCAGCAGTACATGGGACATTCTCTAAAATAGAACATGTACTAGCTTACAGAACATGCTTAAGTAAATGCAAAAGGATTGAAATTATCCCATGCATGTTATTGGATCATAGCACCATAAAACCAGAAATTAATGGCAAAAGAAACTGTAAAAACACCACAAACACATGGAAATTGAATAATGCACTCCTGAGCAATCATTGGATAACAGGAAATTAAAGAAGAAATTAAACAATATTTGCAGGCAAACAAAAATACAAATACATCTTACTGAAACCTGTGGAACACAATGAAAGCAGACTTCAGAGGAAAATTTATTGCGGTGAACTTTAACATTAGGAACACAAATAAACAACCTGATGCTGCACCTCAAACATCTAGTAAAAGAAGAGCGAGTCAAGCCCGAAGCCAAAAGAAGGGAGGAAATTATAAAGGTCAGAGCAGAAATCAATGCAATAGAGACTAAGAAAATGATACAAAGAATCAATGAATCAAAAAGTTGGTTCTTTGAAAGAATAAAATTGACAGCCAACCTTATTTTAAAAAGGAAAGAAAAAACTCAAATTCATGCAATAAGGAATGAAAAAGGTGAAATCACTACAGACCCTGTGGAAATTCAGAAGATTATCAATACCTATGTCAAAAACCTATACTCTGATTGGCTTGAGAACACAGAAGAAATGGACAGATTCCTTGAAACATATGAATCACCAAAGCTGGATCAAGAAGATGTAAAACTGCTGGATAACCCAACTTCAATTTACAAAATTGAACATGTAATTTTATCCCTACCAACAAAGAAAAGCCCAGGGCCAGAGGGATTCACTGCAGAATTCTACAAGAAATTCAAAGAAAATTTAATGCTGACACTCCTCAAACTCTTCAATGAAATTGAAAGGGAAACATTTCTCCCTATCTCATTCCTGGAAGCAAACATTACTTTAATACCAACCGGAGAAAGACCCAACCAAAAAAGAGAACTACAGGCCAGTCTCCCCAATGAACATAGATGCAAAAATTCTCAATAAAATTTTGGCAAACAGAATGCAACAAATTATCAAGAAGAGTATACACCATGAGCAAATGGGATTCATCCCAGGAATGCAGGGATGGCTCAACATACACAAATCAATAAATGTAATCCATCATATCAATAGAGCCAAAAATAAGAATCACATGGTCATTTCTATAGTTGCAGAAAAAGCCTTTGATAAGATCCAAGACTTATCCGTGATAAAAAAAAAACTTACAGAAAATTGAAATAGATGGTCTTTACCTCCATATGATAAAAGCCATCTATGAAAAACCAACAGCCAGCATCATATTAAATGGCCAAAAACTGAAAGCCTTTACCCTAAAATCAGTCACAAGACAAGGATGTCTATTATCACCACTCCTATTCAATATAGTGCTGGAAATACTAGCAAGAGCAATTAGACAAGAGAGAGAAATAAAAGGAGTAAGGATAGGAAAAGAAGAAATTAAATTATTATTATATGCAGGTGACATGATACTCTACATAGAAGACCCCCAAAACTCCATTGAAAGACTCCTAGGTACAATAAATAAATTCAGTAATACAGCTGGGTACAAAGTCAGCACTCAAAAATCAATAGCATTCCTACACACTAACAACAAAACCACTGAGAGAAAAATAAAAGAAGCCACACCCTTCACAATAGCATCCAAAAAACTGAAATACTCAAGAATTAATCTAACAAAAGAAGCAAAAAATCCATTCAGGGAAAATTATAATACCCTGAAAAAGGAAAGAGGACCTCAGAAAATGCAAAGACATCCTTTGTTCATGGATAGGAAGAACAAACATTGTGTAAATGGCCATTCTCCAAAAATTGTTATGCAGATTTAATGCAATACCAATCAACATACCACTAGTATACTTCATAGATCTAGAAAAATCACTCCTAAAATTCATCTGCAATCAGAAGAGACCCATAATAGCAAAGGCAATTCTAAGCAACAAAGTCAAGGCAGGAGGCATCACAATCCCTGACTTGAAGTTATAATACAAAGCTACTGTAATAAAATCAGCATGGCACTGGAATAAAAACAGACCTGAAGGTCAAAGGAATAGATTAGAAGATACAACTACAACTACAAACACATTCAGCCACCTTATATTTGATAAAGGGGCCAAACATGTTCACTGGAAGAAAGATAGTCTCTTTAATAAATAGTCCTGGAAAAATTGGCTCTCCATATGCCAAAAACTAAAACTAGACCCATAACTATCACCATGTACTAAACTAAAATCTAAATGGATCCAAGATCTAAATATTAAAACAGAAATACTAAATTTGTTGGAAGACAAAGTAGGTAAAAATCTTGAAGACATAGGGTTAGGTAGCGAATTCATGAACAAGAATCAAACTGCATGGGAAATACTTCACAGAATCAATAACTGTGATTGCATCCTATTAAAGAGTTTTTGCATGTCAAAAGAAATCTCCAGCATAGCCAAAAAAAAAATACCACATAAATTGAGAAAAAAATTTTAGTGAATGGTCCCTCAGACAAAGGACTTCTTGTGGAATATATAAAGAAATGTAAAAAATCAGATCCCCAAAATTCAAAGACCCATTCCAAAAATAGGCATCTGAGGTGAATACACAGTTCTCAGATGAAGAAATACAAATGGCAAATAAATACATGAAAAAATGTTCAGCATCATTGGTCATTGGAGAAATGCAAATTAAAACTACACTGAAACTCCATCTCACTCCAGAAAGAATGGTCAGGATCAAGAAAAGTACCAACAACAAATGCTGGAGAGGATATGGGGAAAAAGGAACTCTTCTGCACTGTTGGTGGGAGTGTAGACTGGTGCAACCACTGTGGAGGTCAGTCTGCAGATTGCTCAAAAAACTCGTATTGGAGGTCCTTTCTGACCCAGCTATCCCACTTCTGGGCATATTCCAAAAAGAACAGAAAGCATCATACCACAGTGATATATGTGCACCCATGTTTAAAGCAGCACAATTTGTAATAGCCAGATCTTGGAAGCAACCTAAATGTCCATCAAATGAGGAATGGATAAAAAAGTTTTGGAGTTTTATACAATGGAGCACTACTCAGCTATAAAGAATGATCACATTTACTTATTATGATATTTATAAGTAAATGGATGCAACTCGAGACCATACTCATAAGTGAAATAAATCAAACTCACATGTGTAAATACCATATAGTCTCCCTAGTGTAAGAAATGGTAAGAGTATATAAGATTCAAAAAAACTCAATAATTACAGTGAAAGGATAAGAATCTGCTTAAAGGAGAAAAAATAATATCTCAGGAAAAATAAAGAAAAAGGGAAAAGAAAAAATATCTAAAATTATATAAACACACTTAGGATTAAGATGATTGTACTATATACCCTATAAGTTCTTGGAACAAAATAGTTAATATTCATAGGATTGGAACAATTATGCATATTATTGTATGGTGATCTGAGGACTCTTGAAGATCATTATGTAAAGTAACAACCCTAGTTATGCTCAAACCACCTTGTTAGGAAGATCTATATTGTCAGTGTTCTGGGCTCTTTGCTATTGTTGTTTATATATCTTTTTCTTTTCATGTTTCTGTAGGAATTTGTTTGGTTTTGTCTTGGTTTGTTTTGTTTTTCCTTCTAATACAGAAAAGATGGGGATATATGCAGAGACTCATGCAGGCATAGAACTTCTAAAAAGTTTATGAGAATCAATAATATAATGCACAATGAAATGAATAGCTACTTTGAAGAAAAAGAGACACTAAGGTACCCAGTGCTGATTCTGTAGCATCATGATGTGAAATCCAGCAATACTATTATTCTTTGTTCAGTGTGATTTTAGTCTGTTTTGTTTTGTTTAATTTCAATATATGAAGGTATTGACAGCTATTTTGAAGAGAATGAGAGACATTATGGCAGCCATTGTTGACTTCCTTATTGTCTGGTCTTGAAGACCTAAAATGCCTTCATCATCCTATTTTGATCAGCTCGATACTATTTTGTTTTGTATGAATTCACTGTGTGTGAAGATATGGACAACTATTTGGAAGAAAACAAGAGACAACATGATAGACAGTGGAGATCTCCTGTTGCCTTGCTTTGAAATCTGTGCCTCTTACATTGTTATCTTATGATCTGTTTTGTTCTGTTTAATATTACCCTTTTTAAAAATAAAAATTTAAAAAAAGAATAAAAGTGTGAAGAACAATAGGGGGTGATCAAAAATTAGGGAGTGTATATTTAAATAAAAAAATCTCTTGTTACTCTCTGAATCTGCCCTGGAACTCTTCTTTCATGAGTGTCTTTATGAAGTATGATTTTAAAAAAAAACGATTGACTTTGCTGCTTCTGAATGTCATCCAGTGGAAAGGCAGGATCATGAAAAGCATTATGGCATGTGCTCGCCCACCTCATTCACCCAGTCCGGCACCATGTGACTTCTAGGACTTGCAGTTCTTCCCCAGAGCTGCAGTGACCATGAAAGAGAAGTGTTCTGAATGAGCTCAGGACTCAGCGGCAGCCACAACGGGGTGGGTAAAGGTAATGCAGAAACACTGTCCTCATGTTTATCAGATCAATATTCCTCTCCAAAAGGACCTCAGAGAGTATGCTTTATACAGACACCAAGGTTAATGAGATCAACCAGCTCTTAAACAGTGAAAGTAAACACACTGGGGAAAACATAAGTTTTATTCATAAAAGACTTTAAACAGCTAATAAGATTGAAGATGTTTAGAAAACATCAAGGGCCAAGGATAGAACTCAGTGGCACAGTACCTGCCTGGCAAGTGCAAGGTTGTAAGTTTGATCCCCAGTATAGAAAGAAAGAAAGAAAGAAAGAAAGAAAGAAAGAAAGAAAGAAAGAAAGGAAGGAAAAAAGAAAGAAAGAAAGAAAGAAAGAAAGAAAGAAAGAAAGAAAGAAAGAAAGAACGAAAGATAGACCAAGCTCCCCAAACCTAACTTTCATAAAAACTTAGGTCTTCATTTGTCATGTAAAATTATGGACATGTATAATTGTGTTGTAACAAAACAACAGATAAAGGTCTCACATATCTAGAGAAAACTCTCCTAAAATTCATTTGGAAACAGAAGAAACCTAGAATAGCAAAGGCAACTCTGGGCAACAAAGGCAAGGTAGGAAGCATCTCAATTCCTGACTTGAAACTATACTACAAAGCCACAGTGATAAAATCAGCATAGTACTGGCAAAGAAATAGACTTGAGGATCAATGGAACTGATTAGAAGACGAAAGCACAACTACAAAGACACTCAGCCACCTGATATTTGACAAAGGGGCTAAACATGTTCACTGGAAGGATAGCCTCTTTAATAAATGTGTTGGAAAAATTGGCTTTCCACATGCCAAAGACTAAAACTAGACCCATGCCTATCACCATGCAAAAAACTAAACTCAAAATGGATCAAAGATCTAAATATTAAAACAGAAACACTAAATCTACTGGAAGACAAGGTAGCTAGAAGTCTTGGAGATATAGGGGTAGGCAGAGAATTCATGAACAAAATGCAAACTGCATGGGAAACACTTCAAAGAATCAACAACTGGGATCTCATATTATTGAAAAGCTTCTGCTCTTCAAAAGAAATCATCAACAGCATGAAAAGAAAACCCACAGAGTGGGAAAAAATTTT
Organism: Hydrochoerus hydrochaeris; assembly: GCA_004027455.1. Classification (NCBI taxonomy): domain Eukaryota; kingdom Metazoa; phylum Chordata; class Mammalia; order Rodentia; family Hydrochaeridae; genus Hydrochoerus; species Hydrochoerus hydrochaeris. The sequence continues at coordinate 67,344 of PVLA01008818.1, read as the reverse complement.
AGCCAGCAACCCCTCAGACAAAGGACTTATATCCAGAACATATAAAGCAGTGAAAAACATCAAGCCCCCCAAATTCAAAGACCCTCTCTGAAAATGGGCATCTGAGATGAACACACAGTTCTCAGAGGAAGATATACAAATGGCAAATAAATACATGAAGAAATGTTCACCATCACTTGTCATTTGAGAAATGCAAATTAAAACAGCTTTGAGATTTCATCTCACTCCAGAAAGAATAGCTGCCATCAAAAAAACAACTGATAACAAATGTTGGTGAGGCTGCGGGGGAAAAGGAACATTGCTCCATGGTTGGTGCAGCCACTATAGAAATCAGTATGGAGATTTCTCAGAAGACTAGGATTGGAAGTTCCTTTCAACCCAGCTATTCCCCTCCTGGGTATTTTCCAGAAAAACTGAAAAAGTCATGTCACAGTGATATATGTGCACCCATGTTCATAGCAGCACAATTTGTAATAGCTAAATCTTGGAAACAACCAAAATGCCCATCAGCTGCAGAGTGGATGAAAAAGATGTGGATGTGGTATTATTATACAATGGAATATTACTCAGCTATAAAAAGGGTAATCTTGAGGCCTTCATATTGAAATGGAGGCAACTTGAGACTATCCTCATAAGTGAAATAAATAATCATATTTATAAATATCACATTGTGTGTTTAGTGTAAAAAGTAATAAGAACTGAAGGAATAATGAAACCCAAAATGTGTAGTTGCTTTTGTCAAAAAGAGAGGAAAAGAAAGTGCTCTAAAGGATATAACTGCATGTATGTTTAAGTGTATAGGATTGATAACCATATTACTAAGTTTTTGTTGGATCATTGAGCAGAAATGTTTGCAGTCTCACTGTTTGAATGTTCACTTTGCATGTTTTAATGTTGTAACTTGAACAACTGTTTCTAAGATGACAGTATGTAATTTATTAACTAATGATTTCTTTTTTTTCTTTTTTTATTTAAAGAGAAACAAAAGCATGTAAAGCTTAGAGATAATACAGAATTCCAAAAAAAGATAAACAATAAGAAATCACTAGTTAATTACACGTTTTCCTCTTAGAAATAGTTGTTCAAGTTACAAAATTGAAGCATACAAAGTATATAGTCAAACAGTGAGAGTGTAAATAGCTATGTATGCATGAATCTCTACATGTATTTCTATCCTTTCTGTATTAGAGGGAAAAACAAAACTTAGCAAGACAAAACAAAACAAATTCCTATAAAAACATGAAACCAAAAAGTCATATAAAATCACAGTACAAGGTGGTCTACCATGATTACTGTGTTGTTTCTTATTATCTTTAATAGAATGTGTATATCATCAGGCATAATTGAATATAGCAGTATAATTGAGTAAAGCAGTAAATAACGATTTAGTAAAAATAAAACATTGTAGACAGTATAAAACTTCAAAGGCAGGTAATAATCAAACTATATTGGATATTCTAGTGAATCTTGTCATCTTAAGTGCAGTTGCCTATACTCTCAGACTTGATACTATCAATCATAACAGCTTTGAATAAAATCTATCAATACAAAACAGCGATCCAACAAACCAGATTTGATTACAATCAATCATGGTAAAACAATGTAGCTTTTACAGAGCTTTAGATTAAGTTAATAGGAAATTAAGAATGATTACCTTACTATATCCTGTTATTTTCGGGATTGCTGTCTGTGCCCTCAAATCTAGTACAGGTAGAATGCCTGGAACAGAATATAATACATCTAAGCAGAGTAGTGTGAGTAATGTGGGTTTTAAATCCTGGTGCACTGTTAACAATATAGTGTATCAAGGCCATCTATGTTAGCGATTCTAGTTATCCTTCTCTGCCTCATTTCTGCTATGCTATTTTTCTGCCTTTGTTTGTCTAGTTTTCTCTTTCATTCTACTGCCTGCCCCACTCATTGAGGCCTTTCTGCCACTGTTCCTAATATCCTGGTATTTTTTTCTCTCTCTCTAGAATGTCCTTCAGTATTCTCAGTAGGGTTGGATTGGTGGTCACAAACTCCCCCAGTTCCTCTTTGTCATGGAAGCATGTCGTTTCTCCATTAATTTCTAGTGACAGTTTTGCAGGGTACATCAATCTGGGCTGGAATTTATTTTCTTTTACGGCTTGGAAGACTTCGCTCCAAGCTCTTCTTGACCTGATGGTCTGTGTCAAGAAATCAGCCATGATTCTGATGGGCTTACCTTTATAGGTAGTCTGTTTCTTTTCTCTGATGGCTTTTAATATTCTGTTTTTATATTGAATTTCTGGTACCTTGATCTTTATATGTCTGGGAGTAGCTCTGTTTTGGTTGTAGGTGGCTGGAGTTCTGTATGCCTCACATAACCAAATGTCATTTTCTTTTCCCATGCTTGGGAAGTTTTCCTTAATTATTTCCATGAATAGCCTTTGTAATTCAGCTGTATGTATTCCTGCTTCTTTGTTTACATTTCTTATTCTTAAATTGTAGATTCTCTTGTCATCTTCTAGCCTTTGTATTGTTACTGCCTGTTTCCTTGTTGTTTTTAAGAGATCTTTCCTTTCATCATCACACATTGCAAACTCGTCTTCAAGTTTTGATATTCTATCCTTAGTTTCTTTTAAGGAGTTTTGCTAGCTTTCAATGGAGTTTTTAATTTCCTGGTAGTCTCTTTGAATCTGCTTCATGTATTCTAGATTTTTTTTATATTCTTTATCAAATGTTTCTCTCCTTTTTTTGTGTTCCTCCCTTCTTCCATCTGTATCATCCTGAGAGATGCTTCCTGAGAGCATTTCTTTTATTACTCTACTCATATCTTGCTTTACCTGATTTAATATTTCAGTTTTGAGTTGGTCTTCAAGGTCCTGAAGATATCTTTTAATGTCCATTGAAACCATGTGTGATGTTGTTTTTTTGCCACCCTCAGTCTCCCTTGTTTTTCTTTCTCCTAGATCAGTGCTCTCAGGTTCTGGGCTGGGGTCCTCCTCCTGCCTCTCTCTCCTGTCATGGCCCTGACTTCCTCCACACAGGTTACAGTACAGGTCCTAGCCCCCTTTCCTGTTGTCCACATTTCCTCCAAAGCACACTGGCAAGGGAACTCCACCCTCTCCTGCCTGCTCTTGTCACTGAAGTGTAAGCAGCAGCTGTGTTTGCCTGCCCCTCCACACCGGGCCAACCAAACTTCAGGTGCCTTCACCCGGTTAGTACTTGCTAGGTGCAGGGAATCGATTTGAGACGGCTCATTGGGTACCAGCCAGGGGCTTGGCCCAGTCCAAACAAATCCCACTAATCTGCTCTTGGGAGGGAGGAACCAACTGAAGTCACTGTTGCTCTCAGTTCAGGCTCTTCCAGCCCAATTACAACATGTCGCCTATTTGGTTGCACCCTTCCCGCGGGTGGGTGGTCTCATTCCCAGCACTGACCATGGATTAATGAAGGTCCCTTCACCTGCTTCACTCTCTTTTGGGCTCACCAACCCCCGGCTTCAGTGCTGCTGTGCTTCCTGTCAGTGGCGGCGGGAACGAGTTTGGGTGGCTCTGCCGGCTGGCATGGATTCAGACCTTTGCAAATTTGGCATGTTGTTGTGAACAAAAATGCTGTATGCCATAATTTTTAGCTGTTTCAGTTGTAGTCCTGAAGTATTTGACAAGCTTTTTTACATTTTAATTTCTTCCTGTGTCAAGAGGATCCACCTCCCTCTGTCTGGGTCTCTCCAGGGTGTTTTATTCTGGCAAATGAGTTGTTTCTCCTGGGAGGCTTTGTATTTTGTTTTTCACTGATCAGTCATCTTGTCTTCTCTTCATCAAGTAGTGATTTCTTAATTTTTTTTTTTTTGGAATTCTGTATTATTGCTTCCCTTTTTTGTTTTGCTTTTTTTCTCTTTAAATAAAATTTTTAATAAAAAGGTCATGCCATTGGTAATTGTTACCTTTTTTTCCTTTTATGTTTGTCCAACCTCACACATCACTGTTACAAACACTGAAATGAACCAAGAATGGTAACACTCAGTATCAGAATCTTCACTTGCACACCCAATCTATTGGTCACTCGGCAATGGGCCAGTACTCAACAAAGACTGATAATCGAGCTGTACTGTCAATAATGCAATACAACAACCACAGTAAACTGATCTGTTTCTAAAGTTACAATTAATCATAGGGTTTATTCAAATATCCATACCTCTCTATGTAAAGGCCGTAAAACCTATACCAACCACACTATTAAAGAGTTATAGATTGTCAACAATTCATAGAAATGAGTTTTCTGAAATAGCCCATGTTTTCCTACTAACTGGCTTCTGATGCATTTCTTCACCTTTATGGAGGTGGATGCCCTGCTCAGGGTGTGACACTGGATTTGGAGCAGCCTTAGAGAGAACTCCTGACTTGCAATCATGCTTCCACCCTTTGTCTGCCAAAAGTAAATGATCAGTGCATTAAGCCCGTCATCAAAATGAGGTGATTTGAATACCTGAAACAGCCATATTCACTTGTGCTATCCATCCATCCCATTTGAATATTTTATGCCAGGAAAAAAGTTAAAATTTATGTTCTGAGACATATAAAATCAACACAACAAAGCTTTTCTACTGCTTTATACTAAAAATACCATGATACTGAGTTGATATCCTGCTTGGTTATGCGAGACTTACTCTGAAGGTGCCTCAGGGTGCCTGTGGCTGCCTCGAGCCAAGTGATATTCAGTGCTGTTCTTAATACTTTCTTTAAAAGTAACCTGGGAGTTTCAAAATCTTGGAACTGTCTTCTCAAATGAGTTTGGTATTTTAGTATATTGAGAATGTGTCTGCTAGTGAAGCTTCAATTCAGAAAATTCTGCTCTTGGCGTGCTGTGCCTATATAAGCATATTCCATTTCAGTAGTTACGTTTACAAATGGTTTTTATATGACTTGCATCACATTCGGTCAATTAAGTATTGATCCTGTGTCTGCTATGTGGGAGGCAGGGCGCTCATTTCAGAAACTTGTCGCACACTGAAATGTAATTTGAAGCACTCTGGTAGTCACCTCCTAGATGGAGCTATCAGCAACTCCACATCCAGGGGGCTCTAGAATGTTGGCAACTCGGGAAGCCCCACACGACTCTTGGACAAGGCTGGGTGTTCTCCTCTCCTGGAACCCACCCCCATGCTTTAGTTCAGAAGCTTCCATTGAGCCTCTGGTATTTCTCAATTTACTCTTAAACAAGTTTATCCAACTTTGCCATTGCGAGGAAATAAATTCACATATACAGTTCAGTCAGTTGCATGAAAAGAGTCATTTATAAACTTAAGAAGTGTAAGAAGTAAGGCTTTATTGTGGCATTTAAAATTGAGACCCTAATGTGTTTCTGGAAACTATTTGATTGTTTATAAAATAGATCATCTTGCTTAATCCATGATGTTCTTGAAGTTTTCACATAATTTTACATCACGTGAAAACCAATCATTTCACTATCTTGTGTGCTTCTAGTCAGCAAAAACCAATGGTCTTCAGACAAAGCATATAATGCATATTTGTGAAAAAAAAGAATGAATATTTTAAGTGCTGAACCATACATAGCACATTATTTCCCCTCATTTCATTCCTAATTTTGTCTTGAACACTGGTTATACTGATTGAATATATTTGACATCAATTAGACTTTTATGACCTTTGACCACTCTTTTTTAGAAAAGCCAAGCAGTTCAAAGGGCAAAACTATCCTCAGACAAGCCATGAGGTCCTGGCTTCTCTCTATTGCTGTCAACTCAAATTCTGGTTCCTTTGGGATCCTGTTAACAGCAAGATCATTGTCAGCTTATGGGAAGGGTGCTGAAAGGCAACCGTCATTCAAAGGTGATGCAAGAATGCGTGTGTCACGTTTAATCATGTTTAGCATTCTCTTCCTGGGGAACCCACATCTCACTTTGGTGGTACTTTTAGCATTTCCAGATGGGAGGATACTGCTGTGATTGTTTGATTTGGTGTCTGCTCTCTAGTCAAGGTTATAATTTGTTTAAGGGATATATATATATATATATATATATATATATATCCAGCAATAATCAATGTCTAAACATGATTAACACATTTCATGTGTAAGGAAATGTTATTACTACATAGCATTTTATACTTGGTTTTGATATTATAAAACATGTGTATGTACATGTGTGTGTATGTATATATTCCAACAAAAGTGCATACATCAAGAAAAGAAAAACATAAAATATTTTAATATTTATTGAGACATCATGAGACTTAGACAAGTAACCTTTGGCTTCTACGTTTGGAAGAAATGGTCAAAGTGGTGGCCATGAGCTTCCAGACACTTATCGGTATGGCAAACTGCCATAGTGGGTGTAATTTTTCTTGGCAGACTCTGTGTATATCCGGCACTAATCAATGTATAAAAAGTGATGAACACATGTTTCATGAGTAAGGAAACAAAAGTTTTATACTTGGTTTTGATTGATTTGCTAGATGGGTTTTTTGAATTTCTTTTGGGTAAGGTTAGTATTTTCTCTCGTTTCCGGTTGGTGCAAGTGTGTGCTTTTGTGGGGCTCTTTGGGGTCTTTCTTAACTCACGTGGCCGAGACCAGCTACAGACCTCACTTTGCTGTCCCTATGTAACAGGCAGCTCAGTAGCGTCACCCCAGCGGTTCCCGTTCAGTGGTCAAAGGTCCTCAAAAAGGAGATGGAAATGAAATGTGTTTTGGTGCGGCATTTCTTGCTTTCTTGGCACCGTTGGTACTTGCTGAGAATTGTTTCTTATTGTTTATTACCTGTCATAGAGGGCATGAATTTCAACATAATACCTTTCCAGGTAAGCTATTAAATATCATCTTAAATTGAGAGACAATTTAATGTCATCCTACTTGTATGTCTGGAACTAACACTGCTTTGTCTGCAGAGCCTTATTTTTAGTAACCTACTAGATCCAATTTTTTTTTATAAATTTAAAGGCATCTTACATGTATTCTAAATTCTTCTGTAGATTTCTTCCCTACAGTATGAATTCAGATATGAATGTAAGCTGAGATAAGCTAGACTATCCTGAGATAATGAGTAAATCACCAAATGTCTGTTGCTTAAGCAAGAACAGTCTATTTTTAAGGTAATGGCGTAGCTACAAGCCTGCTGAGCCTGCTGTGCTGGGGAAAATCGCTCAGGGTCTTCAGTGCAAACCAACACTGATCTTTACCACCTCTGCCCACACGAAGCTGTCATGATCATTGAGACCCTGAGGAAGTCTTGCCTTGGCCAAGGCTATGCCTGGTACATGTTGCATCTTGCTACCCATTGTCTAGAATGAGATACATGATTGGCTGGGTTGTGTCACCTCTTGTGTGCCTGAGTGGAAAATTGCAATTGGTCACCTGTAGCAACATTTAACATAGTTCCAGTACCTATTATGCTCTATAAGAACTGTAGTAACTTACAGTGTCAACCTCCGAGGGTTCTATAAAATTAAATGACTGTATACCTTGGGTAATGCACTTAGTTCTTTTCCCGATTCTGGTCACAATTCAAATTGGATGAGGACCAAATCCACTTTCCCCATGAGGTCACTCTTGAGCCTGACCACTGAATTGGATTCAGTTCTCTTCCAATTTAGTTTTTGACCAGAATTGTGGGATGAATTACACTTCCGAACTGAGGAAGTACTGTATATATGTCAAGTAGACAGGATCTGTCCCAAAATAAGGAATGATCATAGCAATAGTGGCAGAATAAGGATGAATAGCCATATAAATGCAATGGTAGCAATGGGACCAGTGATAAAATTGGTAATCACTGTAGCAGCCACATCACAGTAGCAATGGCAGGGGTGGAGGAATGTTGGTGGTCCTAACAGCAGCACTAGTATCAGAGGTGGCCCTAACAGGGGACTGATAGATGCAGCAGTGTAGCAGTGCTGTCGGCAGCAGCAGCAGAGGCAGTGGCAGTAACTTCAGCAGTAGATTCACCCTCAGAATTCACGCGGACATGCATATGTGAGTATGTGGCGTATGTGACTGTGTTTACTCCTATACATATGCACAATTTTACCTTTTTAGCATTTTAGATTACATTTTGTTTCCAGCTTTGTCTTTTATTCTTTTATTCATAATCCCTTTAACTAGTAGAGTACTGTTATTTTTACGTTGATTTACTTTGAAGAAAAAGTGGATATTTTTGTTGTTGTTCTACTGTGATGGTATTTTGTATGTTTGTGGGACCATTTTCATTCTCTCAGGGTGGGTAATATGTTGGGCTGAACCAGGATTTTTGAACTTTGTGGCCTTCCCCACTCCTGCATTTTCTGTTTCTTTGCCTGTGAAATGGGGATGATCCTACTGCAGGGTTGGTCAAGGATTAAGTTCCTGTGTGTGAAGTACTTAGGACCACAGGCTTCCAGGACTCCGGCACTGCTGGATTTGTCTTGTGTCTCTTCCTATATTCTTTATTTGCATCTTCTTTTTTTCTTTTCTTAAACAATTTTTCAGATATTTGTCTGTCGTCTTGCAATGCTACTCTCATATTTTGGCTAGTATATTTTGTAGTCCTTTTATTAGGATTTTTTTTTTTGGCCAAAGTCTTTCAGATGGGCAATTAATGACTTTTTCATAATACATTTTGAGTTCTATTTTCTCCATAATAATCTGATTCATGATTATGTAGCAGCTAGTAATGCCATATATGTTTTCATGCCCTGATTGACTATCCATATCTTCTTCATAATGTCTATTCAAATTATATTTTTATTAGCCTTCCTCAGTGTTAATCCTTAAAGGGTATCCTTTGTACATTCTGCATACTACAAATATCTTCTAGTGTTTGACTTGCTTTTTCACATCACTGTATCATTGGAAGTACACACATTTTTCACTTATTTGCTTTTCACCACCACTACTTCATACATGCTGAAAAATTCTGTGCTTCTGAAGGGCACAGGGCTTTGTATCCATGTTACCATCTAACAGTCCTGAAGACTGTCTTAGAGTCACATCCAGGCCTCTGATCCGTTAAAGCGACTGTGACATGGAGTCTCCTTTATCTGCCTTCTTGTGCGGTTACACCTCATTGGCAAGCTTACTACTTGCTTTATTATTATTCCATTTGTTTTCATTTTTTTCAGTTTGTTTTTTTGGGCTTAGTTGATTTATTATAATTTTTGCTTTTCTGTTGTGAATTTTTAAACACATCATTAGGACCTATTTATACATCACCGCACACTTTCAAGTGTTATTTCATCCTCAAAAATATTCCTTTCGAGAAGCAGAGGCAGCAGGAGCGGGCAGCGGGCGCCGGGAAGAGAACAAGCCAGCGTCTCCCGTGGGCCCAGCAGCTCGAGGGCTGAGAATCAAACGTCCCCGTGCCTGCCCACCCCCACCCCCATCCCCCACCCCCGTTAGCAGCTGGAAGGTGTCCAGGACAGCCGGAGTTGATGGCAACCAAGGCACATAAAGCAGCCAAATGCTTGTATTGTTGCGCTGATTATGCTGACCTGGGTCGGAGGTCTGAGCAGCTCCGGGGAGGATGACAGTGTGCAATATAGCGAGCGTGGGGATTTCCTTCTGTCTTCTCTTTGAAGGCAAATATTACTTTCACTGTTTTTGCTTTGTTCTGATCAATTGTCCTGCTCTATTCAGTATTCTGTTTTGGTAGGTTTTATAATGTTCTGTATTTGATTTGATTTTGCTATACCTGATTGAATGGACAACTATTGTGAAGATAACGAGATTCACTATGACACCTAGTACTGTCATCCCGGTATCCCGCCCTGAAGTTCTGTACCAGTTTCACTACACTGTCTCGGTTGGCTTTGTTCTGTCTTATTTTGTTGTATTGTACTATCTTCAAAATTTAAAAAAAAAATTACTTTCATTTACATCATCCTATGAATCACTAGTACTTAAGGCTCTTTTATCTCACTTATGTTTATATACTTTAAAATATTTTGTTTTTATAGTTTCTATGAGTTTACATATATATAGATAGATAGATATATCTACCTATATATATTTTATGACCTTATTAGAAGTGTTCCTAATGTTATTTTTTATTTACAGTTAGATATGAATTTGTTATTTCTGTGACTTTTTACTATTCTATTATAAATTTGTTTCCTTGACTATTTTATTTTTTGTGAGAAAACTACATTAAGCATCTCCTTTTTTAATTAAGTTTATTGGTACAATTTAGATACATATAATAATCACCTTCCTCGTGGGGAATTGGGGCCTGTGCGTGACAGATCTTAGGTCCTCTTTTTTAATCCCATTCCTCTCCTTCCCTTCAACCCCTCTTCCTCTTCTTATTCCCAAAGCTTTTTAAATTTTATCCTTCTTTTCTCATTTTATTCTGCATGTCCCCCTAGTCCCTCTGCCTTTTGAACAATTTTTCCCTATTTCGCAATATTGTTATGCATTTGAGACCTTATTCACACTTTTAGTTTCTCATACCAGAGAGACAAAGTGGTATTTACACATATGTGTCCAATTTATTTCACTTACGATTATGGTCTCACAGTCCATCTATTTAGCTATAAATGTTTCGAGTTTATATTTTTTATGGCTGAGTAGTACTCCATTGTATTAAAAAAAAACACATCTTTTTATCTATTCATTTGTTGATTGGCATTTCGGTTTTCTCCAAGATTTAACTATTACAAACTGTGCTGCTATAAACGTGGGCGCACACACATTGTTGTGGTATTATGCTCTTAATTATTTTGGAAAGATACCCAGAAGGGGATAGCCAGGTCAAATGGAACCTCTCATCCTAGTTTTTTGAGGAAGCCCCACACTGATTTCCACAGCACCAGTATACACTCTCACCAACAGTAGAGAAGGGTTCATTTTCCCCACAGCTCTACCAGCATGTCATTGGCTGATTTCTTGAAAATAGCCATTATTTCTGGAGTGAAATGGAATCTCATCATGGCTTTAATTTTCTCTGCTTGAATGATTAGTGAAGTTGAAAATTTTTCATGTAATTATTTGCTGTTTGTATTTCTTCATCTAAGAGTTATATATTCATCTCAGATTCCCATTTTTGATAGGGCCTTTAAATTTCTGGGAGGAGTGTCTGATTTTTTTCAGTCTTTATATAATCTAGGTATTAGTCCTCTGAGGAAAACTGGCGAAGTTTTTTCCCACTCTGTCAGTTGTCTTTTCACTCTATTAGTGATTTCTTTTGCTGTGCAAAAGCTTTTTAAAGAGATGACATTCCAGTTATTGATTCTTTGTGATATTTCCAGTACAATTGGAGTTTATGCATAAAGTCTTTGCCTACACCTATCTCTCCAAGAGTTCTACCTATTCCCCTTTCCAGCAGATTCAGTGATTCTGTTTTAACATTTATATCTTTGCTCCTTTTTGATTTTAGTTTAGAGTCTAGATATGGGTCTAGTTTTAGTCTTTGGCATGTGGAAAACCAGTTTTCCCAGCACTATTTATTAAGGAGGCTCTTTCCTCCAGTGAAAGTGTTTGGTGTCTTTGTCAAAGATAAGTTTGCCAAGTATGTCTGGAGTTGTTTCTGCAACTTTAATTTGTTCCTTTGATCCTCAGATCCATTTTTTGTCAGTACCATGTTGTTTTTGTCACAAAAGCTCTGTACTATAATTTTAAGTCAGGGATTGTGATGCCCCCTGCCTTGCCTTTATTACCTAGGATGGGCTTTGCTATCCTAGGTCTCTTCCAGTTCCAAATGAATTTTAGAAGTGTTTTCTCTATTTCTGTGAGGTATGCTAGTTGTATTTTATTGAGATTGTATTAAATCTGTACAACAATTTTGGTAGTATGGCCATTTTTCCTATGTTGATTCTTCTTACCCAAAATCAAGGGCTATCTTTCCACTTTCTGATATCCATTTTGTTCTCCTTTTTAGCATACTGTACTTTTAAATATAGAGAACTTTCACTTCCTTTGTTAGATTTATTCCTAAGTATCTCATTTTCTCTCATTTTCTGATAGGCATAGTTTCCCAATTTCTCTCTCAGTGAGTTTATCTTTTGTATAGGAATGCTATTGATTTTTGAGCATTGACATTATATTCAGCTACGCAACTGAATGGGTTTATTAAATCTATAATTTTTGGTGGAGTTTTTGAGGTCATCTATGTAGAGTATCATGTCATCTGCAAATAATGATAATTTAACTTCTTCCTTTCCTATCTTTATTCTTTTTATTTGTTTCTCTCGTATAATTGCTCTGACTAATGTTTCCAGAACTATATTGAGTAGAAGGGACTGTGGACATCCTTGTCTTTCTCCTGATTTTAAGTTTAAAGCTTTCAGTTTTTGATCATTTAGTATAATGTTGGCTATTGGTTTGTTATTGGTGGGTTTTATCAGATTGAGATAAAGACCATTTATTCTGATTTTCTGTAGAGTTTTTATCTCGAATGGGTGTTGGATTTCGTTGAATACTTTTTCTGCATCTATTGAGATGATCATGTGATTTTGTCTTTGACTCATTTAACATTGTGTTTTACATTTATTTGTGTGTGTGTGTGTGTGTGTTGAACCATCTGTACATCCCTGAGACGAATATTATTTGATTATGATGTATAATCTTCTTGATGATTTGCTGCATTCTGTTTGCCAGTCTCTTACTGAGGACTTTTGGTGTCTATGTTCATTAAGGAGATTGGCCAATGATTCTCTTTTTATGGTTGAGTCCTTCTCTGGTTTGGGTATCAAGATAATACATGCTTCCAGGAATGACTTTGGGAGTATTGCTTCCCTTTCTATTTCATTTAAAGTGTTTGATGAGTAATGGCATTAAATATTGTCTAAATTTCTTACATAATTCAGCAATCAATCCATCAGGACCTGGGCTTTTCTTTATTAATAAGGTTTAATTACACGTTTTATTTCATTCACTGATATTAGGGATTTAGAACTTTTGTATCTTCTTCAGTCAGCTTTGTTAATTCATATGCATCTAGAAATCTTCCCATTCTTTTATGTTTTCCATCTGGTTAGAGTAAAGGTTCTTGAAATAGGTACTGATGATTTTCTGTATATCAGCAAGATTCATTATGATGTCACCCTTTTCCTTCCTAATTGCATGAATTTGTGTCTTGTTTATTCCTTCCTGATAAGGTTAGAAAAGGGTTTGTCAACTTTATTTAGTGTTTCAAAGAACCAACTCTTTGATTCACTGATTTTTTTGTATTATTTTCATAGTCACAATTGCATTAATTTCTGCTCTTTATAATTTCCTCCCTAATCATGGCTTTGGGCTTGACTTGTTCTTCTTTTTTCAGAAGATGGAGGTTCAACATAATTTGAGCTTGCTCTGTTTTCCTGATGTGAAAATTCACTGTTATAAGTTCTGTTAAGTTGTATTGACATTATCATTTAATTGTAGATACTGTCTAATTTCCTTTTTAATTTCGTGTGTGACCCATTGATTGTTCAGTAAGATACTATATAATTTTCGTGTCTTTCTGAAGCTTTGTGGTTTCTTTTGCATCGATTTCCAGTTTCATTTCACTGTGGTCAGATGGTAAGCATTGCAGAATTTCAGTTCCTTTGCATTTACTTAACTGTGTTCTGTGGACTAATTTGTCATCCATTTTGGGGACTGAGAAGCATGTGTATTCTGGTGTGGAGTGAAACACACTGTAGACTACTAAATCCATGTCTTCACAGGTTTGGTTCAGTTCTGACACTTCTTTGTTAATTTTTCATTTAGTTGATTTAGCTATTTGTGCCAGTGGTATATTAACTTCCTCCATTACAATTGTGTAACTGCTTATTTGATTTTTTATTTCTGTTAACATTTGTTTCATTTTCTTGGGTGCACCTGTATTTGGTGAATATATATTTATGAATGTTATCTTTGTTCTCGCTACACTTACTTTAGATTTGCAGGTCAAATTCTTCATTATGGTCATCATCGCCTTTTTCACCTGAGAAATTATTTTTGCTTTGATTTCTTCTGTAGTCACATATATATATATATATATATTTTTTTTTCATTTCTGCTGCTGTCATAACAGAAAATTCAGGTGGGTGACTTCAGATTTCCTCTATCCTGTCACCTAGATTTGTCCTGTCCACTGTGACAAAATGACTTCCCTCATTCCACTCCTGGACACTGGCAATGAAGCAACCCAGGAGCTGTTCAGCTGCTGCTGTTCGAGCCCTGAGCTCTTTGAGATAAATTGTGAAACCTCCCACCCACGCCTGCTCCTCCACGCTGCCTGCCGGGTGCTGCTCTCGTAGCTTTTGCAGCCTCCCTGCCCGCCAGGTCTGCTACACACTGCTCTAGCGGCACTGCTAGGTCTCCAGTCTGCAGGTGCTGGGCCATTGCTTCTGTAGCACTGAATCCTGTTTTCTTCTCCTCTGTCAGTTCGTTTGTGGTTCCCTGCATCCCGCATTCTTTTTGGTTCCTCTAGATTACTTTTTCCAGACTCTCGGCACTTTCTCCTGGAGAAACTGACTTACATACTCTTAGCTCCAGCTGCCTCCCCAACACTTCATTTAATGTGTGTCAGTAGGTGACTCTCTGACTTGCTTTGCTTAATTTCACTTTCACATTGACAAAAGACTTTTACTTGGTAACTAATTCCAGATTGAAGCTGTTGTAGTTACCTTGTGTTCCAACTCCCATCATGTTGTTGGCAAAACCAGCTATCACTCTCATTCTTGTTCTTTAAAAGTTAATTTCCTTAAAAAAAATTTTTTTTAGCTACTTTCAGACTAACCCTTTGCCTGTAATTTTAGCATTTTTACTGTAACTTATCCACTTACTGCTATTTGGTATATCAGTTATTTGCATTCATGAAGTTTCTTGAAATTCTGAGTTAATTTATTTAGTGGTTTTCTAAAATCATGTGATTTCTTTATTTTCTGTTTTTCTTCTGGAATTGTAAGCATATAACTTGGGTCTTCTACCAGGCCCACCATCTTCATGCTCTGAATACTATTTAATTCCAGAGACAGCACAGGATATCCTGTGATCAACTGCTGTAGTTGTGAAAATCACTATTCCTGTCTAGGTCTGAATTGAACTCCTTTGGATTGAAATTTTGAAACCACTTGACTGCCAATCTCCCCTGTACCCTCTGCATAGTTCTCCAGATGTTAAACTTAGAGCCTGTGGTCTCAGAAGGTTCCAGAGCCATCCAGATGCTCAGGTTCGACTCCTGTCCTTGCAGTGGAAGCTGCCTGGCAGCAACACTCTGACAAGCAGCTCCTGTTGCCTCAGCTCCCATGTGCTGGACCTGTGCAGGTCAAGGACTTGAAAAACGCTAAGTGATAGAATCCAACAAACAGAAGTTCAGTGCTCAGTACTCCTCTTGCCTCTCCGATTCCGGCCTCCCAGATGTACACTGTGTATCATTTTGGTTACAGTTATACTTGTGGTCTAAAAATCCTAGAAGAAACATTCTGGGTAAATAGTTTCAGCATCAGAAAATTTTAATACCTATTGCTAAATAGTCCTTCACAAAAATTTAATAAATTCCCTATCACCAAAGTGCATAACAGAAAGTGCTTTTACTTCTAAAGTGATTATTTTTCACAGCCCTTTGAATCAATACAGACAATAAATGAAGATGAGCAAAACTGAAGGAGTAGGTTTTTCTACTCAAAAATTCTCCTATAAATAAGCGAGAAAAGTGTAGTGGCAGAAATCTCCTTTGACTAAATCAGAGAAGATAAACTAATGGCTTTTTCCTCAATGAGCTCTAAGCATTGTAGCGGAATCACTTTAAATCTAACATTAGGATGGTATATCAGAGAATAATGTTGGAGGGAATTTACATCTTCACTCAAATTGCTTGGCTGTGAAAAGAGATAAGCTTTGCTTTGCAGCTATCCACATTTGTCCTTCAGACACAAATAACAGCTTATGGTTTTAATAGATTATGGATGATTTGAGTTTGAGACCACCTGTTCTTACACACCTCTAACAGCTCTGGGTGTGTTGTGGATGCTTAATAAGCGTGTGTTGGATGAGGTTTCTTGAAGAACATTGACAAAATCAGCCAAAATATCTTTCATCCAAAATGTGTCATCAGGTTTGCTTTTTTTCTAAGATGCCTTTGAGGAGTGGGAATAGGTTCCTTTTCTGTTGCTCAAAAAAAAGTTATTAGTTCATCCAAACCATAGAGAGACCTCAGCCAGACACTGTGGATTAGCACATATTAGAGAGAGTCATACAATGGGTCGCTTTGGCCATCCTGTTAAGAAGGAATTATGGTTTCTCCAACATTAATATTAAAAGAAAAAAGAAACTTTGGCTTTATGATTCCTGCTCCCAGGCTAGAAGGGTCTGAGGGAATGAGTGTGGGAGGCTGAAGACAATCTGTGTCTCCCAGAGGCTAAGACGAGAGGACTCGGGCTGGTCCTCTCTGGAAGGCAGAAGAGAAGCCTGAGAAGTTGTGGAAAAGGACTTTACTCCCCTCTCAGCAAGATTCAGTTCTTCCCCAAAAGCCTCCTGACCTGGTGGATCCAGTCTCTCCGCAGGGTTCCAGGCAGCTCACATATGCTCTCTCCATGCACGCGTTCTGCAGGGAAACCGAGGCCCATGTCCTGATGAAACTATCCATCAAAAGGCCATCCCTCAAGCCCTTCAATTACAGCATTTAATATGCTTGCGACAATCAGGATTTTGAACATCCTTGATTTCAATAGTTTATTAAGAAGTCTCAACAAATAAATATTTTAAGGGATAGAGATTCTGGGAAAATACAGACATTCTACTGAGTTAAGGTAAAGCAATACCACAGTTCCAAGGAAGGTTCTTGGCAGGTAACTATCTCCGTGAGTTTGGGGACCAACAGTCTCTGCCTCAACAATTTTCTCTCCATTTACTCCTTTGCTAACCCAAGTACAAGTATAGCTAAGTTGTAATAACTGTATAAACAGCTGCATTAAACAACGGTATAAAACAATTGTATTATAAAACCGTATATAACTGCATCAAACAACTGTATTATACAACTGTACAAAAAATAACCTAGTGCACATATAACAAAAGTAATATTTGGACCATTAAATGCAAAGCTATTTGTGCAGATAACACAAGTATTTGTATGATAACAAGAAGGGCAGAGGGTGCATAAAAAACAGTGTTTCCAGAAATATTATCTTAATGGGTCATCCAAAAAACTGAAGAGATCTGTCTGAATGATTGAAATTTGTTATTTTGGCATGCATTCATTGTCTAACTTATTAATTTTTGTTATGCACAATTGGTACACTTCAAAGCATAAAATAATTCAGTTATTTTGTAGTATGAAGTTCCTTTGTGCCTCAGAGCTGAGGGATAGTTGGAATAGGTATATCAAGTTCATTTTTCATTTTGTCTAATATTTGTCATTCATTCATTCACTCCTTGTCCTTTGTCAGCTTTGCCTTTACTGAAACACCACATCATACCCTATACCCAAAACTTCAAGGAGAAGTGCCTAATTTGACTCATGTTTTAAGGGAATCCAGTCCATGGTCAGCTGGCTCCAAGACAGAATCATCATGGCAGGACATGGCAGAGCAGTGATGATTAGTTCAAGGAGGTCAGGAAGCAGTGTGCAGGAATTGGGCCAGAGATACTATGATACCCACGGTCACACCTCCATGGCCCGTCCAGGGATACCCACGGGTGAGTGTGCCTCCTCCGTTCCCTAGGCAACGCCTAAGTCAATGAAGATGACAAAATCAAGCCTAATCATCACATTCATACTATTAGGTATAAATTACTTCTTTTCTGAGTCATTTGAAGATAGGACTTCAATATTTCATGTCTTTCCCTTTTACTTTTTAAGTGTATGTTTCTAAGGTGAAAATGTTCTCACATTTAGCCACAGTATGGGTATAAAGTTTTCAAGAATATAATTTTTTAAAATATTACAAATATATGAATATATATTGCAAATACATAACTGTTAAAATGTACAATAGATTATCAATTTTCATCTAATTTATATTTGATATTCTAGTTCATTTGCTCTAATGGTATTTTTTATTTAAATTTTCTCTAATACAAATCTACTTGAGAATTATATATTGCTTTTGTTATTCTCTTCAGTCCCCTTTATTTTTTGTTTTGTTACTGACTGCTGGCTGATATTTTGAGTGAAGGTCAGGTATTTGTCAATTGTCCCCAGTTTGAACATCTCCATTATCTGACATATGGAGGAATGGTTGATGTATTGGCCCACTAGCCGGAATCCTTTCATACTGGTCATTCTCATTTGAACCATGTGTTTAAAGCACTGTCTGAATTTTTCCACTTTATAATTATTATGTTTCTACTTGAAATTTTGCCAGTGAGAAATGAGGCTTGTAGGAATATTTGCACACTTAATTTTTTTCCAGTCTTACAGGAAGTACAAAATACTTTCACAATCCCTGCATTTGTGTAACTCCGGTAAAACCTTGGTGCTAAGCGGCAAGGTTGGCAGAACACCCTTCTGGATGTGTCTGGGTGCTGGGGTGTCTGGGTGGGTCACGGGCCTTCAGCAGCACTGTAAGAGAAAAGTTGTGTATGAGTCCTGTGACGGAATTAGATCTTGCCTCTTACCTACTAGGTCACATTCCTAAGTAATTCTGATAATATCTTTCAAATGTAGACTGGTGATGTAAACTTATGACGTAGACTCCTCGAGGACTTACCACTCATTACTGAGTTTCGAGGACATCATCTCACTGTACTCATGCATTTTTGTAAATAGGTGAAATGGACACCTCTGTGCAACAACCCATTTGAAAAGCATCAACTCAGTCCCTGGCTTTGTGGGTAAAGTACAGAGCCTTGGCTTAGTTCAGTGCTTTGGTGGATTCATGCTCCACTCCCTGGAACATCTGTGGAGATGTGGCAATGACCAGTCCGGACAGTGTTGTTTCTGTACAGCAGGGGCCTGACGGCTGGGTGGGGCACCAAGGGTTCCTGAGTTACGTATTCTTACCATCCAGTAGACAGTGGCTGTGGATGTGGAAGTGGCAGTTCCAGGACACCAGGAGAGCGTGCTTGGAGCCTTTGTTTGGAGTTTACTGAGCCTCATTCTAAATGGTTCCATTAGCCAAAGCAAATCAAGGTGAGGTCAAATTTCAGGGGTGGAGAATTGAACGTTGAAGAGGACACTGAAGGCTATATTTAGAAAGTGCCTACATTTTCGAGAAAAAACATGAGAGGTTCCTTAAATGTTACAGGGAAAGGCTATGGCTTTAAAAAGTTAAATGCAAAGGAGAACAAAAGAGAATTTCACACATTAATGAAATAAAGTCGTTGGTATTGATGAAAATGGCATGAAAAGCCGAATGTGAATTCCATGTTATTTTGTTTTATGATAGCTTCATTGCTTGCTGGTTTATCTTTTCCATTATATAACACAAGTATCAAAGTGACTTGTATTTCCTAGTAGAATGTTTTTGAAAGATATAGGCCCTGGGATGTGACCCAGATTCAACTCTGAGATCACCCACGTGAAACAGTGAACAAGTTATCATTATTTTATCTATGTGAATATTTAATTGAAAAGTTCTTGTGGTGATTGCACAAGATATCTTGATACTGAAAATATCTAGTACTGTATCAAACACAAACATTAACCTTTGAGCTGCTTCTTCTAGTTTGACAGATCCTTTGACATTGTCAAGGGTTGCTTTGGCTAACAAAGTTTTTATAGGAATTATTTTTATTTATTTATAGGATAATAAAATTCCTTTATTTTATAGGAATACTTTTATATCATACTCACATTCAAAGGTCACTGTCACGTTCTTTAATATTTGAGGAGAATCTCTTTTTACTAAGTTAAAATTATTTAAAAGAATTTCATGATCTTTTCTGTGCATTTAGTATTAAAAGGAATCCAGACATCCTTCACACAAGTCCAAACTACAGTACTCCTGTAAAGATTTCTTTCTTTTTCCAAAGTAATTACATTGTAAAATGCTGCAAATCAAAAGTTACTAAAGAAAGCTCTTTGCTACCAACCCAACTGTCCCACATCACATTGCTGATGGAACTGACCCACACTTGCTCTGAAGAGCAGGCTCTCCTCATTGGGTCTCAACCTTCCTGCCTACAGCCCCTTCCACATACTGCCAGGGTTCACTTAGCTAAAATTCTTCTTCTTCATACACATGGAACAAACCATTTGACATTATTTATTGTTATGGTTGCTATCTCTGTGTCTCCCGAGAGTTTCATGGGCTCATAGGTGGGGCTCAGGGAAGAAGATTGGATTAGAGAGCTTACTTGCCATTAGGAAGTGGGGTCCAACCAAAAGAGTTGGTCACTGGGGTGTGACCCGGAAGGCCACAACTCCCAGGTGTGGCTGACCACTGCCTTCTGTCTTCCTTATCCACTTCCCCGACTTCCACTATCTGAGCGACTTTCCTCTGCCTAGGACATTCCATGCATCATGCTGACTCTTGCTCGAGCCAGCTGATCACACAGGGAGTGAGACTGCTGAATATGTGAGACAAAATACACCTTCCTCCTTTAAATTGCAGGGCTGGGTATTGTGTCTCAGCACTGGGAAAGTAACTGATGAGATGTTCTCATGTTTTGTGGTTTTTTATTGTGTTTTGCTGTGAGAGTGTTACCAGGAAGAGAGAGCACATTCAAATTGTTCTCATGAAGGCGGCTTCTAAACTAACTCAGAGTCTCCACAAAGTCTCTATCAGCAGAAGATATGAGAAACCATAATACATTAAAGTCTATAAACTGTGGTGTATTAGTCAGCTTTCCTGTCACTTGGACACAGTACCAGACACTCACAATTTAAAGGAGGAGAGGTTTAATTTGGCTACTGATTTAAGGGGAGTCAATCCATGATCAGCTGGCTCCAAGGCAGGAATGACATGTGGAAGGACTGGGAAGACTAAACGTGGTTAGTGGCTTTGGGGAAACCAAAAGGGTCAATAATTGCAGAGAGGAAGGGTGAGGGACTAAATGTAGACCCCATGACCTCCATGGCCCACATAACACACCCAGATACACCTAGAACTGTGCTCCACCAATCCTTCCAGGGGATCCTAAAGCCAGTCAAGTTGACATTGTGCCCTAACTTCCACAGGAAGGCATTGAAATTATTACACCTGAAGGGAGAAGGGGAAATGGGGAGAATCTCAGAGGAATAGCTTCCCAGGACAGAAGCTGAGGCTGAGTATGGAAAAATGAAGCCACTGTCCAGGAGTAGCTAGGAAGGGAAGGAGTGGGAAATGGGCAGAGCTGCAAAAGAAATGGCCACTGGTTGTTTCTGGGTTTTGCTTTATAATTTTCAAATCTAAATATCAGCCAAGAGCTAAGAGTTGTAGGTGATCCAGTCAGTAGAAGTCAGCTGTTGGGGCTTAGGTCAGCAGAAAGGAGCAGAAAGAGTTCCACTTTCCTAGAACACACATAGAAAATAGTCATCAGAGTAATGCAATAAACTAATTCTTCTAACCAAATGTAGTGGAACAAAGCAGAGAAAGTTTCAATGCTAGCGAGGTTATGGAATATTTAAGAAATGTAGAGTTCGCATTCTAGTTAGTTGTGGTCATTCACGTGTGGGGAGCAAAGTTTGTTTAAAATACAAAATCTAATCTCTGCTAAATGACTACACTCAAGCACTTTTACCCTCACTGCTGTTTTCCCCTCCTTCCTAAACTTAATAGGAAACACTGAGTCTGGAATTATTTTTTAAGAAGACATGGACTAGTCCATAAGGGATCATTTTTTCAGTCATTTCTTACACCTTTAAAGGATAATTTAATAAAAGAAGGTTCTAAGTTAGAGTATGTGGCTTTGGGGAAGGAAACATTATAAAATATTTGAAGAGCTTAAAATATGTCTTAGTCTGCTTAGAGTGCAGTCCAAGTTAAACAAGAGAAATGTATTTCTCACAATCTGGAGGCTCAGAAGTCCACTAACGAAATTTGAGGAGAGTTTGATCTCCAGGGAGGGATTTCCTAGCCTGTAGGGTAATTCTCAGCCTGCATACTAAATGCAGAACAATACTGCTTTTTAATATTACCTCTTTATGCTCAGATGTGTGAGGGTTGGATTTGTCTATATTCATATCAGTGTGAAGTCCCTATGATGCTTCAATAAAAAAGTACTCACAAACTCTTATGAGAAAAAACACTGTACCATTCCATCCTTCTAGTGTGAGGTTATTTGGAGCAGTTGAGCTTAACTCTCTTTACCTGTAGGTAAAACATTTGCAGTTTTCACAATAGAAAAAGTTGAGCTGGCTTTCAGCATTTTTAAAGGCTGAATAATCATGGTATTTTCTTAGTGCAAACTAGGTCATAAGAGAAGCTTACGAGCTTTGTTCTATGACTGCATTTATTCCCTTTAATAAATTTGCATAAGTTCACAATGAAGAAATTCTATGTATGCATAGGAAGCATATAAAAAAGATGCACTGTTCCAACCAAGTAACAAAAATGTACAGTCCATGTGCCATCGCAGGTTGATTTTGTAGCAGCTGTCTTTCAGCCAGCCTTTCCACTCTGAGAAGTCACCTTGGCTGTCTTGCCATCTCTCTGCTCATCCCCCTCAGGCCAGAGCGATGCTACCTGGCAAGTTTCCTGCCAACATTCTTGGACAAGACCAGTTGTTTCTGGTTAATAAAATGGGATTAGTGAGACCAGGGGGGAATGGGGAAAAGTCCTGCTTCAACCAGTTAGGATTCATGTACAAGTGTACTTATTGAAATATATCACTTCTGACAAACTGCCTGGATGAGAGACAAAAATGAACACGTAAGTCATAAATTAGTCCTGGATGCTTACGTTACAGTGTCATCATCAAGAATAGCGAGGTAATTCCATTCACTTATGAAACAGTTGAAAACAAACTATAGAAGTTGAAAACATGCTTCAAAATGTAAAAGAGGAATTCTGAGCAGTGCTGACTTTAGTGGCCCATAAAATTAAAATTCCTAAGGAAGTCAGGAGGGAGGGAAGGGATAGAATGAAGTTCGAGATGTTAACCAGTGTCTTCACAAGGAGATGAGTGAGATTTAAGTTAAATTTGCTTTTGAAAAATGTAAAATGCAATCCAGGGAAAGGACTGTTGTTCAGACATTGTTCCAAACATGATAGAAGGCTGCAACATTGTCCAATTTCTTTTGGGTTTCATTTCTGTATCGCTTTATCTTTGTTTAACTCATAGTTTCCCTCTGTTTTGTTCCTCTGTGACATCTTTTCAGTTTTGTTACTATTTCTCCTTTTTAGAAGCAGGTCATAGAGAAGATCAAGAATCCCAAACACAGAGGACAAAAGATTTGCCAAGTGCAGTTTCAGCTAATTAACTCAATAACTAGGATATCGTAGATACTTTTGACCTGAAAACTTATCTCTGGTAAACACAGCAGGTTTTCATATGGTTCTTAGTCTTGTGGACGTTTTCTCCACTAATGTAAGTGAATTTTTTTAAATGCTTACAAATGCAAAATATTTCCTCTATTTGAGTTGGTAAGCAATTGTTAATGTTCTCTAGATAGTAACATATTAAATGCACTGCTAAACAAAAGCTGCATAATCAGTCCATGGATAACGACAGTGTCAGCGGATATATAGCTTACTGTAGTTTTATTAAAAACCTATATGCTTTCCAATGTTTTCTGTTAGTCCCTTTGAAGGTACTTTATAAGTCAGAGCCTGAAAATTATGGGTCAGAACTAAAGGCACTAAATATAAATTTAATATACTGTTTCTGTTCTGACTCCATTAATAAATTCCTTCGGAAAGTTAATAAGATAAAGTACATTTTCTGCCCATAATGTATTTTATTTACATATTCCTATTAACAATTAGCCTATATACCTAGATGAAATTTTAATGTTTAGAAGTTTTAATCAGCATGATACATTTATGTATGTACAGGATACAGTGTGATCACTGGGTACATTGATACAGTATGCAATCATCATATCGGGGTAATTAGCATTTCCACATTTTTGAACACATTTATTGATTCTGCGGTGAGCACCTGCAAGCTCCTATTTCATAGTTCATTATGTAATATGTAATAAATAGTAAACAAAAGACACACAGTTGTGCTCTGAAGCACTGGAACTCGTATCTTCCTGGCTGCCTGCGACTTCCTGAGCTCCCTCTCTCTCCTTCCTCATTAACCTGTAGTGTCCAATTTTCTCTTCTCTACTTCCATGAAATCAAACGAATAAGCTTCCACATGAGTGTCAATGTGCAGTCTGTCTTTTGCACCTGGCTCATTTGACGCAGCTTTCTGCTCCTCCCATTCGGCCGCAGTGATAAAACTTCATCTGCCTGGCAGAGGCTAGTACTCTCGTATGTGTATGGACCGAATTTGATTTACTGATTCATCCACTGATGGAAACCTCAATTGATCCTGTGTCTACTCTAACGTGAACAGTGCTGAAATCAGCATGGGAGCACAGGAATCACTTTGCTAAGCCAATGTCACTTCCATTGGAGATGTATTTGAGACATCAGTGCATACATAATGTAACTACATGTGTTTTAGTGCGGAACTTTTAAAATGTTAACGACACATATTTAAGTAGCAGTACACATCAACACTACCTACTTCAATGATAGATCCAAAAAAAATCTTTATTTTTACTCAAATGTAGTAATGCTGTGGTGGGTTGACAACTGGTGGTCAACTTATAACACCAGCTAAACTGAATGAGTATGGTACTGAGTGTAGACGGCCCACATGAAGATGGTTGCCAACATGAAAAGGAGAACTGGAGAGGAAGAAGGAGTGTTGTTAGCTCTTCTGATTTGTTGCTGGTTCTCTTGTTGCTGCTGGGTCTCCTGAAGGAGTAGTTGAGCTGCTTTCTTGATATGAACTTGGCTGTTATCATCAGAGGAGCTCAGGACCTTGTTGTCACTATGAATGGCTGTGGTTCACTTTGAGAGAGCTCTGGTCCTTACATTGAGCAGCGCTTCCTGGCTCTGGAGGGGAAGATGTGTGCTGTCTAGTCTCCAGGAGAAGCTTGGCACACTGGCTTCCTGATATGAGCTCAGCTGAGTAGGAGCTCAGGACCTCACTGTCGCTGAGGTGGCTGTGGTACTTTTCAGAGGAGCTCTAGTCCTCCTGTCCTTCCAGGATCTAGTGCAGATCCCTCAGCCTGCTGGCACAGATCCTTTGCCCACTGACACGGACTTTTTAGCTTCCACCACTGACCTTTGGGCCTTCCCAGCACGGATTTGTGAAAAAGACTTGCATGAGTAATTGCCGTGGGCTCTCGGCCTCCAGTTGGACTCATGCAGGTTGTTGCCATGGGATCCAGGCCCTCAGTTGGATTCTTAGGGGTCTTTAATGTGTGGACAACTTTCCTGCACTTTGTGTATTGTACTCTTCTGGTGACTGTTATAAAATAATTCTATAAATTATGTCTCCTGCATTAAATTGTTTTCCTTGTCATCACAACAATGTAATCATCACTTCACAATCTCTTTTCTAAAATCAAATAGTTATCTAAAGTCCCCATGCTTATATACCACCCTCATGACCTCGGTCTACAGTCTTTGGTTCTATAACAAAGGGGATTGAAGTACTTGCTCCAACAACACTGTACATAGAAAATGGGACAGGAATATAGACACCTAAAGGGCAGAGAGCAAATTTGTCTTTGTTTGATGGTAACAAGCAATAAAGCTGGATGCTAGATAATTTTTATTAAAGCCACCAGCCCTAAGATGTCTGTGAGGCCTGGCTCACTGGGTGAGTTGCAGTAGTTTATCAACCAGATTCAGAGATATGTCTAAAGGGCTGGGAGTTTCCCAGCATGCTCCTTTGTGGAATGACACTGGTCTGAATTCCTTGGACCAGGATCCCACTGACAGTCTCTAAATTGCCCTTCTCTGGCACAGCTGGTGCTTGGTGCTCTAAGCTTGTTGCTCCTCAGCTGCCTATTGTGCTTCTGACTAGCAGGGTGGGTGTTTATGCAAGTGTAGCACATGGATAGCTTATAGCTTCACAGTGACAAGTGTACAGGCTCAAGAAAAGTGTGGAACAGTCCATGTTCTTCCCGGTCACCACTTCACCAAAGTGACTGGAGGAATTTTCAAAGGTGGATAAAAGATACATATGCACAGAGAATCTCCAGGTAAAAATGAATCAGCTGATGATAAAATTTACACTCACATATTTCACTAGGAATCGTTTCTTTTGTTACTTAGATACTTGATTTGGTTCATTTGTATCAATATAAATTACATTATCTTATGACTAATCTTTTTAAAATCACAACTTACAGTACAGAAAAGCAAAAGGGAGAAGATGGTGGTAGGAGGGAAGAGGTGAAAAATCTTATTATAATCCTCTAAAGGGCATGTAATAATCAGACTCTTCCAAAGAGACTTGTTTTGCTCCAACTGAGGGAGAAAATGTAACAGAGGCTTCGTGGCCTTAGGGTTTATGTAACTAATTTGTTGCTAAATAAATAACAAATAAAAACATAAGTGATTTCTATGTTGATTTTTATCTGTTAAGGTGTTCTACATAAGTTTAAATATAGCAAACGCATACATATTTTACGATGAAAAATCAAACATTGAAATCATTATGAGATTAATTGCTTCAATTAAGTGCAGCAAAAGCAATTGGCCCTGTTCTTCATGGCTTGCAGCTACTGCTGTGATTCGAGTTCTCTAATAGGCTTGTAATGTGGCACAATTCCCATCAGACATCCAATGGCCTGCTCTTGCGCGGCACTCACGGTCCACGCTCAGGCCCCCAGCGGTGGGCCTTTTCCAGATCCCTCTGCTAAGTGAGTCTGCATCAAATGCAGATTGACAGGGTCTGCCCTGTCTGGCTGTTTTCTGTGTTCTGGTTTCACATGACTTCATCTCTGGCCATCGATACCCCGATCCAGTCACCTACAAGATGCCGTGGTTGAGATGCCAACAACAGCAGAATTTATAGACGTCAGTCATCAATATGCCAAGACTGAGAAACGGGATGACCCGCAAAATTTGTGAGGGTGGAACAGATCTCCTAGAAGACTTCGGTCCCTGGTTTCAGCTCCCACGACGAGCACAGTGACCCTCTCTGCTAACTGAGCCTACGTGTCTTCTGATTCTCTCTCCTACCCTACAACTTCTCAGTTGGGTTTCTTCACTTTCACAGAAGGCCCTGTTAGGTTTATGGAGCAAGAATGTAGAAGTCTTTAAACTAAAATAGAAACCAGTATTTAAATATTCTCCTGTAAGTATGGGGGAGTAATTCTTTGGGGAATTGACTCTTTTGCACACAATAAAAAAAAATACAGTGGCATTATAAAACACACAGAATTATTTTTCACAAATTTATGTCATCTTAAACCAAGTACTCACTGGAATATCTAGAAAATATTCGCCTAAATAGTACTTGGTACATTTTCAAGTTTGAACATTTTTTATTTTTGTCCACAATCTTAAACACTAACTAGTTAAAAAAAAAATCTGGTGTTGATTCAGAACTAATCAAAGTGAAAGCAACAAAAACACACATAAACCAGGCATGGCGAGGTAGGTGTGCCTGCCATGTCAGCACCCTGGGAGGCTGAGGTGGGGAGATAGAAATGTTTAAGCCCAATCCATACAACTGAGGGAACCAGTGAGGTCCTGACTCAAGATAAAATAGAAAGTGGCTGCACGTGTCAGTCTAACACTGCCGCGGAGCAGATGGGAGCAGAAGTCAATCAACTGACCATCACCCTGCGGCTGGCTTGTGACCAGCTCTATCTACCGTGACCACTTGATGTTAGTCACACAGTCCAAGTTCTAAGTCTTCTTAATTCCTTCTGCACACTGTGATGCTGGCCAAGCAGTCTTACCTTCTTACACTCTGCCTTCAGGTTTATAAATGAGAAAAATTACATCTATTTCACAGAATTCATATGAGGACTATAGCTATTTCTGTAAAAGCCTTCAGGGGTATGCTAGTCAACTTTGTGAGAAAGACAGTTTAGAGAAGGAAGATCTACTGTGACTCATGTTCTTAGAGGGTCTAGTCCATGGCCTGCTGCCTCCATTGTTTGTAGGCAGGAGCACCACAGTGGAAGGAATTGGCAGAGGAAAGTGGCTCACCTCGTGGCAGCCATGGAGAAGAGAGAGGGAAAATCAGAGAGGAAGGGGCTGCAGACAAAATAGAGTCCCCTAGGGTGTGTGCCCAGAACTTAGTCCCTTCAACTCAGTCCAGCTTCATAAATGTCTGTCACTTCCCAAGAATAGCATCAAATCACGAATTCAACAGTGGATGGAGGCGCTGATAAGTTTAGAGCGCTCATGATCAGTCACTCTGCAAAAGCCCCACCTCTGAACATATGAGCCTTTCGGTGGTCATTTTCATTCCAAATCACAACAAAAACAACTCACCTGTCCATTGATAAGTGCACCCACACCAACCAATAGCACATACACATTTTAAGCATAGGGTATTTTTACATGAATAAGTAAATTTCTGTAAGTATTTATTAACTTTTCTTATACTCCCATAAACATTTTAGATACCAGTGGAGAGATACTTTCTTTTGTGTTTCCTTGCTATATTAGTTTCTTTTATTTCCTTTTTAAGTTCTTGTATTCTAAAAGTTAAATTAATTGAGTATGCCTGGTTTTAAAACAAGATAACAGAATAAACACAGTCCTCCTTCATATGTGTTTAAATTTTTTATATCAGCTTTCAAAAAAAAACAGGGGAGTAAACTAACAGCCTCAGAAAATATAATTATTTCTTATTTGTTAAATATTGTCAGTTTGTCACATATTATCGTTCTTAAACTGTAGGTGGTCATTTTGTTCCAGTTTTCTTTTCAAGAAGTGTACAGTTACAGAGACAGGAGGGGGAATCTATTCAGAAGCATACAAACAGCAGGAAATAAAGGAGGAAATTTAAGTTCCTTCATGTCATGTTGTTCAGCCAACTACAACAAAATGGCATAAACCGAGTGCTTACAGATAACAGAAATGTATTTTTCATGCACTGGGAAGTCGGTATCCAGGCAGACTTAGTGTCTAGTGA
Organism: Hydrochoerus hydrochaeris; assembly: GCA_004027455.1. NCBI lineage: Eukaryota > Metazoa > Chordata > Mammalia > Rodentia > Hydrochaeridae > Hydrochoerus > Hydrochoerus hydrochaeris. Next base: position 38,450 of record PVLA01008818.1, on the reverse strand, counting down.
GGGCCGACTAGCTGTCACAGAGGCAGAAGTTTTTTGCTCTGTCATCACCTGGTAGAAGCCAAAATAGATCTCTCTGGGGTCTCTTTCATGAGGACACTAATACCATTCGTGTCCCCGAAACTTAGTTATTCCCTAAAGGTCCTACCACCCAGTGTCACGACATCGGGGACAGGATTTCAGCATGAACTTTAGGCAGACACTACACTTCAGAGGACAGCCTCGCATGGCTCACCCTGGGCAGAAACTCCAAGAAATCAAATACTCTGTTGGAGTAGCTCAATAAATGTTCATAACCCTTGTTATATTCATAATTCAAAGGCATGTGGTTTTTAGTTTTCCAAAACCCCGAATCTGTGGTTTAGATCTAAAAGGTTTGATAATGTTTAGAAAGATGGAGAAGGCTGAGACAGACCCCATAAGCACATACATGAAGTTATTCACATACGCTTGTGGAAGAGGTAAATACTCCATGACTGCAGCTATTTATCCTGTTCAGCACATAAAAATGAAATTCTTATCGATTTTTATGTATCTTAGAAAATGAGAAGTTACATTAGTTGATGACAACTCATCACTCTAGAGAATCAGCTTTTGCTGTCATATTTCTATCAATTCACAACTAAAAGGGAACTAGATGGTTTTTTCAACATGAAATATTAAGAGTTTAAATTAGTTTTAACCATGAGCCTTAAAACTATTCAAATTTTTAAAACATTGTCTATATTTAAAAATTTCCTGTAATTTCATTAGAAAAGGTTTCATACAAAAAAAATATTTCACAGAAATCAAAGAAACACTTTTGCTCCAGGTATGCTTGAAATTCAACTGATCAAAAACAGTTAACATTGTCACTGCAAGATGCAATCACCACTGCCCATTTGCAAGCAGGGTTGGCTCAGTACGCCTATCCCAAAAGGACTCCGCTATCCAACAGCCACTATCAAGCTAGAGCTAAAGGGATAACATGCTTTTTTGATATAGATGTTGCATAGCAATTTATGGTTCATACCAAAACTGAGCAGAAAGGGCAAAGACCCCTCAGGTCCCCCTACCATTGTACACAGTCTTCCCTACCACCTCCAACGTCTCCTGCGGAGCAGCGCATTTGCTACTATTGATTAGCCCAGATTGACACATACATACCCCAGGTCCCATAGTACACACTGGGGTTAACTCCTCTTGTAGAACATCAAGTGGGTTTGGAAAAATGTGTAATGGCTTTTCTCTACCCCTGTTTCACCATATAAAAGAGTTTCATGGCCCCAAACAGTCTCTGTGTCCCTCTTGTTCATCACTGGGCTTTTGTTCTTTATTGAATACAGTACAGTTTCAAACCCGTCTAACTTTTGCTTCATAATGACTATCATGTATTTTAATGGAAAATACCCTTTTCACCTGTTATGGATTAAAAACTGGTGGCCAACTTAACACCAGCTGAGTTAAGTCAATATGGTACTGAGTGTAGACGGCCCCCTGAGGAAAGCTGCCAGCATAGAGATGTAGAGAAGAGCAAGATGTTATGGGTTCTGTTAAGTGTTGCTATCTGGAGCTATTGGTCCTCCTGGTGGAGTTTGTCATGCTGGTTTCTCCAATATAAATTCAGCCATTATCATTGGAGAAGCTCAGCGCCTTGTCATTGAGAGTGGCTGTGGTTCACTTTGGGGGCGCTCTGGCCCTTACACTGAGCATCACCTCCTGGCTCCAGAGAGGAAGATGCGTGCTGTTTAATCTCCAGCAGAAGCTTGTCATGCTGGCTTCCTTGCATGAACTTGACTGTTCTCATCATCAGAGGAGATCTAGCCCTCATTGTTGCTGCAGAAGGCTGTGGTGCTTTACAGGGCAGCCCTGGTCCTTATTTTGAATACGATTTCTCAGCCCCCATGTAGAACCCTCAACCTACTGGCACAGCTCCTTCACCTCCCTGGCACAGACTTTCTATCTTCCACCACTGACATTTGGGCCTTCCCAGGGAAGATCCACAAAACAGATGGGCATCAGACCTCCAGTTACACTCATGGGCTCTGTGTCTTCACCTGGACTCATGCAGGACATTGCTGTGGGGACTCAGGCCCTTGGCTGAATATGCTGGGTCTTTAGTGTTGTAGAAAGATTTCCTGCATTTTCTTGTATTTAACTCTGGGTGACCATCATAAAATAATATTGCAAATTCTGTGTCCTATATGTAATTGTTCTCCCTGAAACACCTGACTACAACATCACCTATACATAGTTAATAATCACAGAGGATTAACCTTGTCTGATAATAACCTCCCAACTACTTGATATGAAGGGAGGTTCCATTTCCTAATTCAGTTTTAACCTTGGAAAATTAGCTGTTTGCCAGTTCCTACCGAGATGATGCTATAAGCTATGGACCTGAAATTTAAGTTAATAAGTGTGATCTAGATTCACAACTGAGTGGTACAGTGATTTCCTAGTGTGTGTGAGACTCATGGTTCTATACCCAGCACCAAGGAGAGAGGGAAAGGAAGACGGAGTGGCAGAGTGGGAAAAGGGCTAAATTTACTGTGCGAATGCATGCAAACCTACATGGGTGCTCTCCAATCTATCAGGGCGTGTTTAATCATTCTTTATGCTATGTTCCAGTGTTCTATCAAGTGTTCCTATCAGATTTCTAAGTAACCGTTTGTGTTTCTGTCAGAGTGAAGCAGAAATGACAAACCACATGCAAACCCTTGGGACTCCTCAGCGATTGGCTTCTGTCCTGTTGGGAAACTGCAGGATGTTTAATGCACGTCACAACTTGACTTTCACATCCATGTGACAGTGACGTCGCTGCACAGTTTGCAGCATCTGTCACTGCATGCAGAAGCAGACAAGCTTTACTTTCTAAGGCTGTATATGAAGCATAAATATACATATTTAATGTACATACCTAATCTTGAAGTAAAACACAAGTTACTTTTATGAGTCTTAAATGCTTTGTTCTTTGATTAGTTTCCCAGCATACATTGGTCAAAGAGAAACATCCAAGTGAAATATTCACCTTATGGGATCTTACTTCTGACCAGACCATTGACATTAGCAAGCACAAATATATTCATGGTGTTAATAACTCATAAACATAATGTCTCAATATGAGAACTATCCCTGACTCCTAGCTCTAAATATTATTGTTAGGGCTATAGTTTATATTTTGCAAGCCACAGGTGATCAATTATTATAAAAATTTTGGAGCTTGTCATTGGAAATTTTTGTTTTCTTATTCACTGGGACAGCATTCTCTTTGACCTGTTAATAATATATTTGGTATGAATTTAACTTCCCCTCTGCCTAGCTGCCATCTCCTTCTCTCCCCTCTCTTTCCTTGCTCTGACCTTCCAAGTGTTTTTTGCATCCAGCTATTTCTAATGCTGTACCCTTGGCCATCAAATATTCCTGGGCTTGGCTTAAGGAAATAAATCTTTCCACTTGAGTAGACAAAAGCTGTAAAAGAGCAGTTCTGGAACAGGGCAGAGAAAAGAATGAGTTGAGTAATTGAACACAGAAGAGCAGGAACCCCTTGCTCTCAGCCCGTGGAGCGACTGACAGATATGTCTCAGCAAAATGCTGGAACAAGACCGTGCCACAGTGAGGACAGGCTCCAGCAGCCTTCCCAAAAGATAAAGTGCAACTTTTCAACTTCTTCAAGCTTAAAAATTGAGAAAACAGAGAAAACGAAGTAAGTCAGAGCAAGTAGGAACAAGAAGAGTCAAAAGCAATATAGTCACCTCATAAAAACGTTTCCTTGCATTCCCTTTACTCGAATATTATGAATTAATGATGTTGTTAATCTAATATCCTTAATGTCCATAGTATAACAATCTTGTGCATAGAATAACGAATGACTTTACAAGCTTAAATGCGTATGATGCAAAAATGAATAAGATTTACTACTTATTGGAAGAAAAGTTTCAGAAATATCCAAGGTTATGTGGCACATCTGCACACATTTGCAGTATTTTTGTAGATAATAGACTACAAATAATAAGCCACTGTTTATGTATCTATGACACTAATCACATTTTTAAATGCATCTTTCTCATAAATCGGTCCCAGATTTTTGCTTACTGCAGTGTATGTGGCTTATACAGAAAGGCCGTGAGAACTATGAATTGTGTTCTGGCCCCAGATCAGGGTACTGACATTGCTTTAGATATACTAATTTATCTCCTCAAATTTGATGTTACCATCAGTTAATTGAAAAATTTGAGAAGATGTGTATTAAGTTGTCACACGGTTAGACACTTGAACACGTGTTCTCACTTTCATTCAGAATGAATTTTGTATGTAATATGTCACCTGAGTGTCACAGGGCATTATTTTAATGAACTTTTATTTAATTATAAACTTTATAATGTAGAGGAATGTTAACAGTGGTTATATCATTCCAGGAAATTAAATTTTTTTCTTTAAAAACCCCTAGTTACTTTTCTCATTGCTGAGACAAAATGCCGGAAACTCAGAGTTAAAGGAATAAAAGGTCCCCACTCATAGTTGGCTGCTCCATGGGCAGCATGGCAGAGGGGCATCACAGAGCTGGCAGCAGAAGGCAGCCAGCAGCCAGCAGTAGGTGGCAAGCAGCACCCATCTTTTAGTCCCTTGCATTTTATCCAGGCTCCCTGCCCTTGGGGGGGACAGCACTCACACCCGGGGAGGGGCACCCTTAATCCTGGCGCAGCTCCAAGAGTCACTCCCACCATCTCTTCCCTGATCCCCTTGTCACAGGCCATAGATCCAGTCACCCAGCCACCTCCAAAATGCCCCACCTATGAATGCACAAAGCGTTAGGGGTCCGTCTAGACAAAAGCCATAACAAAAACTTGTAATGAATACCTTTCAATTTTTTTTAGAGTTTTCCTTTTTCTGTGCATGAACCCATGCATATACAAGTAATAGAAACAATTAAATGACTCTGATTTGAAAACTTTGATAGCTTGAAAATGTAAAGACAAATGCCAAGGGTTTAACTGCTCCATGACACAAAAATAATCTCAGAGGTTGTGGAAATAGACTTTGGGCTCCATGCAGAAGATTCCCAAGCCATGGCATGCCCAGGCTGTGACATTTGCTCTGTGTGTGGGTTTTCCTTTCATTCTCCACTGAGCTTTCTTGACACCATGTGGGATCCTCCATGCAGGAGCCTTTTCAGTGCTCTATGGGGCCTATGCTGGTATGGAAAACTGAAAAAGCCAAAAGTGTAATAACAGAGTAAATGATGAAAATCTCTGTGAGAGGAGGAGCAGACAGGAGTATCCTGCAGTCAAAAAACAGGAACAGGTTAAAAGCAAGGAGGAGGTGGAGGAGAAGAGGAAGGAGGAGGAAGAGAAAAAAGGAGAAAGGGTTGGGGAGGAGGAGGGAGAGGAAGAAGAGGAGAAAGAGGAGGAAAGAGAAGAAGGAAGAAGACACAAGGCGGAGGAAGAGGAGAAGGAACAAAAGGAGGGGAAAGAGGAAGAAAAGGGAAGCGAAGGAGAAAGAAAAGGAGGAGGCAGGAGGAGGAGGAAGACGAGGAAGAGCAGCACTTTCTCCAGGGTGCACAGGAAACAAGAGAGTTTCTGAAGTGAAAATTTGGAAAAATTTGAGCCACAAAATAAATAAACTCTTGGATTATAACTCAAAATATATAACAAATGTCTACCAATGTCTACTGATGCAAATTACTTATCCAATAAATGAGTAACTCAAGGGGAAAGACAGATCATCCCTGCAGAAAAATGTCAGAAGATTATGTTTATGCTTTATCTCAAGGAAAGCAATACAGTGCCTCCCACAGTACACACAGTGACTTCCTCCAGATAGTACAGGACAGGAGGAGAGAAAAGACAGTAACTGCAGTACAGAATCCTGAGGCTCACGTATCAGCCAGTTCTTCAAGGCCAACACCAACAGCCCTGAGTCATCTGGGGTCCAGTACCCTTGACACCTGTGCCCACAATGCAGTTCACGACTGCATTCTTCACCCAGAGCACCCCTCTACTCTTGAGATAAAAGCCAAGGAAACCCACACTAAGCATGATCTTACAAACCACCTGAGCAGTGCACCAGAAAACTGTCAAAGTCATGAACAAACAAAGAGGACAGGGACGCAGCTCCCATACAGAGCCGTAAGAAACCCCAACAACCTAACAATATGGAGCTCTGTGTGGGATCCCAGGAATAGAAGGAGACAGTGGATAAAAATGGAAAAGTCACCAAAGTAATTAAAGTATTTCACAGGATAACTTCAGTTAAGTTCATTCTACTTTAGCTACACACATTTGATTAGTGCTTATCCGCTAGTGTAGCTGATTTGTCCACCCTTATGAACCACAGGAAAAACTGAATTGAGACTGCAAAAGAAAAACCTCGTAAACTATCTTTGCAGCTTCTCTGTAACCCTAAAACTACCCTGAAATAAAAATTGTGTTATGAAACAATAGGGTCTTTTGCAATATTTGAGTGTGTTTTTTAAAAATCTCATTATTTTTTACTGGGTGTGCTATGAATTTTTTTTTTTGAATCAGTGGTTCTTCAATGTGTGAATTGCTAACATCTCCTTAGTACCTTATAGGAACTAATTGTATATTGGATTTCTTTATAAAACTATGTAGCCTCAATTTTCTTCTTTTTCTTTTTCTTTTTTTTTTCTTCTTACTCTAGTGTGTTCTTGAATAACAAAACAAGTGTACCCAGAGATTTCAGTCCACAGCCAAGGTGGAGAGTTCTGCTTTTAATTTTCTACCTTGCAGACATTAGCAATGTTCCCACCTCACTCAGAGTGTGAACAGCTGACCTCTCCCATCAGTCTCTCTGGAGAAGCGCGCTTCATGCGTAGCTGCCTGCTTCACACTCCAGAGTCAGAAGGGTCCTCCGCAGGAGGCCTGGGCCTCGGGAATCCCACGTGTCAGAAACGGTGCCCCGCCCTGTGCGGAGCTCAGATGCCTGGTGGTGTCAGCACACAAGAAACAGAGGAAGGAGGCTTGGAAGGTGAAAGGATGGAGGACAGCGACCAGCGGGGAGCCTCCAGGGCAAGAAATATTTACAAGGGAAGAGCAAAGGAGCAGAGCACTAGAAGCACAGAAATACTACAGGGTCCTGAGTTTGTGATTACTCATTTAGCACACATATTACCAGAGTACTTGGTCTTATTCATTTTTCACAATGTTCCCTGAGAGTTAGTATTGTAATTCTCGCTCTCCAAGAGGAAAGGGACTCAGAGGTAAGTTGCCCAGAGTCACCCCGATAGCAGGCAGCTCACTCACTGGGAGCGGTGGGAGAGAGGGGCTCTACACCATTGTCCCCTGAGCTAGCTTAGAGTAGAGACAATGTAGCTGAAGAGTCTATAGAGCAGAAAAATAGTCCATCCCTGGTAACCGTGTGTCTGATTCAGTGTATCTGCAGCGAACTGCTCCTGTAAAATCAATACGCCCTGGAAAAGTTTAGTGTCAGAGCCGCAAGGCTTGATGAGGCCTGTGCTTATCTTGGCCTGGTGTGTGGCTGGGACTAAGACTTTCTGTCTGAAATAATGCTCGGCTGAATGTAGCCATAAAGAGCGAGGGGATTCACTGTGAAGCCTCCGGCTGTTGATGTTTCCTCTCCTTGGCCAGAATTTTCTGCTAGTACATCATAAAAAAAGAGCCTGAACCACAGGCACTTGTACAAAGAGAATGGAACCGGCCTGTGTGGGGTCTCAGCACAGCACCCGTCTCCATGGTGACAAGGGGGCTAGAGGAGTGGGGAGAGGTGCAGGTGCATATTTCAGATTTGAGTGCTGAGCTCTGAAAAGGGACTGGGAATGTAAGAGAAAATGATGATCTCCCCAGGGTGCTCCGGGACCATTCAGCGATGCTGTTGCGTAAGTAGATGCTTCTTGCATGTTGGAGTCAGGAATTGTGAGGAGAACAATTACAGACAGGACATTGAAATTATAGTATTATTTTATGATGGTCACCCAGAGTTAAACCCAAGAAAGTGAAGGAAGTCTGTCCATAACACCAAAGACCTAGAATATTCAGTCAATCCCACAGCAATGTCCTGCATGAGTCCAGCTGAAGACCTAAAGCCCAGGACAGTGAGTCCCACAAGTCCAGCTGGAGGTCCAGAGCCCACAACAAAGACTCATGCAAGGTTGTTTTACAGATCCGTGCTGGGAAGGCCCAAAGGTCAGCAGTGGAAGTCAGAAAGTCCATGCCAGTGGGGTGAAGGAGCTGTGCTGGTAGGCTGAGGGTTCTGCACTGGACCCAAGAAGTCATGCTCGAAATGAGGACCAGGGATGCCCTGAAAAGTACCACAGCCATCCCCAGTGACACAGACACCCTGAGCTCCTCCGATGATGAGAGCAATCGAGATCATGCCAGGAAGCCAGCGTGACAAGCTTCTCCCAGAGATTAAACAACACACATCTTCCCCTCCAGAGCCAGGAAGTGATGCTCAAAGAAGGGACCAGAGCTCCCCAAAGTGAACCACAGCCACTCTCTGTGACAAGGTCCCGAGCTCCTCCAATGATAAGGGCCGAATTCATATTGGGGAAGCTGGTTACCACTAGCTCCACTAGGCAAACCAATGGCTCAAAACAGCAAAACTTTGGAGAACCCACAGTGCCTCACTCTTCTCCACATCTCTGTTTATGCTGCTAGCTTTCCTCAGGTGGGCCATCTACACTCAGCCCCATGCTGGTTTCATTCCACTGGTATTAAGTTGACCACCAGTTTTTAATCCATAACTTGGCAAATGAAAAACTTCAGGAAAAAGTCCACAGTTCTGTTTGGAAATGGCATGGGGGCACATGGGCCAGTCAGGGATAAGGATAGCGGATCCTTAGCTTAACTGCGTGGAGAACCTGAAGGGAAATTTGTACTAAAAAGAATTAAGAGGCGTCCCTGGATACTGAAGGAGAAGCTCTTTCACCAGTGGGTAGCCCCGGTGTCGTCCGTAACAGTGAGACGGGGGTCTTCTCTGCGGACGGCAGAAGGAACTGAGCAGACTGACTGGGAAATGACCCCAGCCACATGAAGGACAAGCGAAGGGAAATGAAATCCTAGGGTGGGAACTGAGGTATAATTCAAACATTGCCAATCATTTATGTGGAAAGAAAGTAGCCTCCAAATGATTAAAAAGACAAAGAATTGGGAGGAAGGATAGTTGGTTAGAAAGTTAAGGGAAAAGGAAACTTCCTAAAGACAGGGAATTTGCATTTGATTCTGTTTTCAGAAGAAAATAGATACAGGAGAGATTTCATTTTTGGTTTTGTTTCTATGCTTTTCAAGTTTTCAACTTTATTATTTCAAATGAGAATGATAATTATGTATTTATGGGTTAAATGTGACATTTTGATCACAGTGTGGAATCATTGAATCAGGCTTAATCAACAGATCCTTTACCTGAAGTATTTACCAAGTGCAAAACCAGACGCTTTCCTTCCATCCCCTAGTGGGTGACCTTGATCCAGAACTGAAGTTCTGGGAGTGAGTGACAAATATTGACAGCCACTTGAAGATCTCAGAGCTGAGAACTGGTTTTTCATTAATAGTTCAAAACTGTAACTTCCACTAGGTTTTAAGGGTCAGTGCTAGTGTCCCCTCTCCAGGGGTCTGGCGTCATGGGATGTGATCTTTGACAGGTCACTCCAGGATATCTCATTCTGTGCCCATGGACAACGTGCAATCCTGTTGTCTTCCAAACCTCAGATGGGATGAGTGTGTGTGTGTGTGTGTGTGTGTGTGATGTGTCCTCAGATGGTATGAATCTCTGTACGTGTGTGTGTGTGTGTGTTTGTGTGGAGAGTATATATACGTCTGCTTTGAGAATACAATTTGACTTCTTCATCGAAAAATGGATGCACCTTGAGATAGGTTAAGTGAAGTAAACCAGACATACAGACATATATTGCATGATTCCTCTTGTATAAAAAGCCCAAAGCATCAATAATTAAGTAGATAGATAATGGGAAACGGGAAGATAGATCTCTTACAGATGGGAAAGGGGTCAAGGGAGGGAAGGAGGGAGGAGGGGCTGGAGGGCAGGGGAGCTGAAAGACCTAACACGTGCTACATGCATGTTCCAACTCCCCATGAGGAATGTGATCAGTATGTACTGCATACATGGACTAATAAAAATTTGAAAAAACAGAAAAGTAGCAAAGAGTGCTTGTGTGTGAGTTTGCATGTGTATTAGTGTGTTTATGGGTGAAAAGGAAGAGTAGGTGGAAGAATGATTGAATCTTCTGTGGGTCAGGACTGGACACAACCTTGCAGGAGGGTGGGCATTGCTTTGTGACCCACAGGCTACCTTGACGGCCTTGGATTAGGCAGGGGAACAGCCGCTCTCACACAGTGTCCCTGCAGCCCCCTCTCCTGACCCTGTGTGACACCCCGGCACACACACTGTAACCTGGGACATCCTTAGCTCAGTGTCATGACACTGGCAGGCAGCGTGTGTGGCTCAGAAGAAAAATAGTCCACTGACAAAGGCACAACTGATTTTCGGTGTCGGCTGTGGTATGTTTGATGGTTGGAATGCTTCCATTCTGTGCTTTCTGCCTCCTAATATGCTTGAGTCTGGAAACTGGTGGTGCCCTGAGGAGTACCCCAGAAACAAGCCACTTGGAACAGCATGCAGAGCAGCAATTCCTCCGGAAAAAGTGGGGATGCAGGAGGAAGCTGACATGGAGATCTCAGCTGCTCCAGCCCACCTGCTCGGCCACCCCTGAGGGCTCACTAAAGGTCCAGTGGCAGCAGGAAAAACAAGCATCTTACTTTGTATGAAAGGGCTCATGCATTAACATAGCTTTTAAACACCTAATGGAAGTTCATAGAATGACATATACATGTAGGCAGTTGGCTATGATCTCGATACATAGATTGTAGAATTGTACAGGTGAGCACCTTACTGTATGGCAAATCTCCCAGGAAGTTTTCTTATAATATGAATAAAGCTTTAAAAGTATTTTCATAAATTCAAAATTATAATACCAACTTACCTCCAAAAAACTCTAAGTGATCACAGAGCTGGTTGTGCCAAATAAAATGAGTGTCACCCATCTGGGTCTCTGTGAGGCCAGTAAAGCCCTGCATTTGTCACTGCAAGGACCAGAACATTATCTTGGTACAGTTATCATTCTCTGCCTAGCAAGGACAGGATGAAGAATGGCTTTACTTTTCCCTAGAAGGATCAATGCCACAGTTATTGAGATAAGCTCGCCATACAGACCAGCAATTCTTGATCCAAACACAGGCTTGGTGTGTAACACTCTGAAAATGTCCCAAAGGGTAGAAGATTTGCTGTGATCAATGTAGTGAACTGGACTTGTGTACCCATTCAAGTAAGGCTGCCCCCAACTTTGCATACAATGAGGTTTTTATTTTGACAATGTCATAGGAAATAAATTAACAGCTAAAATATGAGCAAGGGGAAATAGATGAAAGGGATAGGAGATACATGGGGACCGTGTGGGTCTTTTTTTGTTTTGTTTTGTTTTTCTTTTTTGTTTTTATTTTGAGACAGGATCTCACAATGCAGTTTGGACTGCCTTGAATTCAGGTTGACTTTAAGCTTGTGGTGAACTTCCTGCCTCAGCCTCCCAAGTGCTGGGATTACAGACAGAAGCCACCATACCTGGTCTGAGAACATAGTTTCTTGGGACCATGGCAGCCACTCATTCTGCCTTCAAGTTGTTTCATTTGTCCTACCACTTATTTGTGAAAAGCAAACAAACTGCAATGGTTTCCTTCGTTTTTAGGTATGATTCATGCTTAAGTACAAACATAAATCAAGTAAAATAAGTTATTTTGTTTAAAATAGGAGAAACATGCTATACGATCCTCTTTCCTGTAATGATGTAAGGGAGCTATTTATTCATACCTTAGCTGTAATGAGATGCCACTGGACCTCACACATAGAGACGTCCAGCTCTTAACAATGCTTGAGCAACTCCAAATGCCTGCAGACTTACCAGGTGGTTTTATTTGCACTTCGGAAGCTCAGTAAAGGCAAAATAATTGACAGAATCTGTGGCCTGAAACACTGAAATGGAAACCAACTTCCATGGGTAAGATTTTCTTCTTGGAAGGGGTTCCTGTGTCCTCTGGACCCTGAATGTCCAGGAGCCTCTCCAGGGAGGCTTCAACATCCAGAGAGGGTTATTTACATTCCCAGTACCGTGCAAGCTAAAAGGTCCTCACAGGAAAATGGCCTGTAGTGGCCTGGGCCATAGGACCTCCACAGATGCCAGGCTAGAGTGAGTTATGTGAAGAATGTAAGGCAAATACCACACAGTCAATAAGGGACAAGCTCTTTCGCTCCTCTGGAAGACGAGATCTGGGAGAATGAATCATAAACAGGTCTTCAGTGTCAGTCAGGAGATAAGCTATTACTTTGTCCAAAGCGAAGCAGCCGGGGAACGCAGAGCAGAATACGACACTTCTGGATGCCTCCGTGAGCTCCCGGTACCACGACAACCAGTTGAGGTCTGGGACCAGTCATCACTCTGAAGGGCAAATGAATGGCTTCTTCACTGCTGAACTCAGAGGCTGATGGAATAAATGGGAAATTCGCTTCACTGCTCCCTGCCTGGGGCTCCTGGGGACACGCAGACTGCAGGGGACAGGTAGGGTCAGGGTCGCGGGTGTGATCCACAGAGATCCTGAGTCCAGGCACATCTACGCCTGTTCTTGCTTTGTGACACTTGGCAATTTCTCAGTTTTGCTCTGTGAAAAGCAGCACTACTCAGTCTTTGCCAACTGCTGCTGTGAAGCGAAAAATGAGGAGAATGAAATAATGTGTGAAAATAACACTTTGGGGACCTTCTATTTTGCATACAATATGGAATGACATTTATCCAAATACAGACTTGGATTGAGCCCTTTGACACTGCTATTGTCTGCTGACATTTTTTGAAATTATAAAACATGAATAATCCACCCATTCTGTGACCTTAGGCATAAAAGGAACTAGGTGATATCAGGCTGAGTGTCCTACTTTAGTTAGTTCTTTGGTTCTTATTTATGGATGTGATTTCTTTTAAAAAATTAAACACAGAAGACACATCTGAGCTGGTTGTTGGTCATGGTGGCACACACCTGTAATCCCAGCACTCAGGAGGCTGAAACAGGAGGGTCCCCAGGAGTGAAAGTGTTATCTGGGCTAAATAGTGACTTCAATGCCAGTCTGACCCACAGAGAGAGACCCTGTCTCAAAAAATCCGAGTAAACAGACAAACTCACCTGCACTTATGCAAGCACGTGTAGACTAATTTTGGAATATACCACAGAAACCAACCTCAAACACAGTTATCTGAAGTTTTGTCATGTTATTTGCCATCTGTCTTCGTCCATCATTTATGTGAAATTGGCAGTCTGTTAAGGGTTATAGCAACTAGTTTCAGATATAATCAGGCTACCTCACATTCTATTAAAACACACTTTTGAATTCCTTTAAAGATATTTGGAAGCTGGGGCTCATGAGTTTGTGGGTACAGGCATCTTCTCAAGTATGATTACTCTGTTACAGCTTGATTATATTGTATTTTTATCTGAGTGAAAATCCTAATTAATTTTTATATATTAAGTAAACCTTTTCTTTTAAATTGATAATCTATGATGAAAGATCTTTTTAAAGAATAAGCTTTCAGATTCTTCAGAGTCTTTTGAAAACTGGAATTGTGTGTCTTTGCCATTTTTTGTACCTTTCAAGAAGGCACTTTATTACTCAAGTTTGGAGAATTCACACAATATCATCTATAGAACAATTTGTTCCAGAATCTTGGGATATAAATTAGTAAAACTAAGCAGCTTGCCTGTATCTAGACACTTAGCTGACTTGGTTGGCAGATCTTCTGATTTTCTCTTGTTAATACCTAAATTTAACATAAAATCTACCTAGAATTAATAAAGTATTACCCTTTTGTGTTTAATGCAAAGATAATTTCAGAGTTTTTACCTTCAGTTTCATTGCTGGGAATGTTGAGCTGAGGATACGATGGATTCAGAATAAAGGTGCCTAGAGGTTTTGACAATTTGACAGTCTGTTGATTAGTTGGAAAACCATATCTGCATTCAAATTAAATCAGTGTTTGGAGGCAATTCTAGGCGTATTTCTTGAAATTTTGCAACTCTTGTGAATAAAGAAATAACTGACTTATTCTGCACTGTCCATTTGGGAATATTTGTATAACAAATTGCTTTAGAAAATAGTTATAGAGGAGAAGTTTGCTTAGTGCTTACTAAACAGTGTTCACTCCAAGCAAGCGTGTGGGCTGGCTATTTACAAAGTTTCAACCTCCCCACACTCTGGATTTCTCTTTGTGATGCAAACCACCGTGTGTATGGCTACAACGCCATTTATCCCTCTTTATTTCTCCAAGTGACAAATGAAACAGATGTTTGAGATGATTTAATATGAATAGATTTTTTTTAAAACTAGGAATACAGAACACAGAAATCAAACTGTGACATTAGCTAATGATAGATTAATGCATATATATTCTGACTCCGAAGACAGAGCTGAGACAGCCAGAAGAGGTTGTGGAAAGGCAGGTGTAAGGTCATTGTGTTAAGATGTTGTGAGTTAACTGACAATGAGTTGACTCCTAGAAAAATATGTCTCCAGCTCTTCATATAAAGATGCATTAGCTAAATTACTTGTAAAGCCCTCCTAATAATCCTTTACCCCACGGCTGGAAAGCCAGGCAGTGGAGGGAGCTCCTCTTGCCTCCTCATTAGTGGTTATCATGTTGGTCATTCTCTGACCAGAACATCTTCAGGAAGCTCCCTGGATCCCGCCTTGTGGGAGAGGACAGACCTGCCTTGAGGCTCCCAAATGACACCTAGGGTGGTTGCTTTTTCAGCAAGTGCTACCTGACAAATTTGAAAGAAAAAAGACAAAGAGGAAACTGTCACCAACCTGGAGGATTGCTGAATCTCCTGACTCATAAGCAAAACTATGTCGCGAGCCCTAATGGGGAGTTAATTAGTCATTGTTGTAACTAACACTCAAGTACATGATTTTTCTTTCTGATGGGAATGATGTGTTGCCCAAGCTAATGTGCAGAAATTTAATAACCAGAGGTTTCACATGAGCACGAAAAATAAATCACCTGTGATGAAAGCCTATTTATAACATCCAAATAATCAGTCCTTGAATTGTCACTTCTGAACACTACAAGTCATCAAAAGATAACTAAAAAGAAAATCTCCCAAGAGCTTTGGCTAAAACTATTATTTGCAGTATGCTGGTAGCTAGCGCAGAGCATCTCATACAGAAGTAACAGGGGTACAGACACGGTCTTGGGGGTGTACTCTGTGTTTTGACCATGAACAAAGCAATTGCAAGTGCCTAGGGTGCATGCCAGGCTCACGTGAATTAGGTAATTGCCAGCAGTGGATGAAGAGAATCACAGTCCCTCCCAGATCCTGTGTCAGCACTGACCCTGCCTTGGTATCTGCCTGCTGAGGCGGTGGCAGAGCTGTCTTTCCAGGAGAGGGTACCGGGCCCTGTGTCTTTTGAGAGACCAGCAAGCTGCATCAAATTTGTGATCCACAGTGATTGAGAGATGGGGTCATCCCACTGGAGGGAGGAAGCAGAATGAAATGCATTCCACCATGTTTCAGAAATCCCCATGGGCACCATTCTGTGTTTAGTCTTCCTGCAGGCCCAGGAAGCTGGCTTTGCTGTCTACCCCTGATTGCACAGAGAAAACTGAGATTTTGTGAAACTCAGAAATGCCCTCCACACTGCCTAGCAAATGCCTGACAGAGGACAGCGCCCAAATCCGGGTGTATGAGCTTGGCACCTCTGCCTGTTCTCTGGAACAGACTGGCTGAGGCTGTGTCTTTCTGAGTCCAGGACTGGACTTTCTCCACCTTTATTGAGACATGCTCTTTCTATTCACAAAATAGACCTGATACAAAGAGAAGAAGGAAAATCAATGTTGATGGCTGGACAATAGCTACTGTACTTCAGCATGCATGGTTAAACAGCGCACAGATGAAGGACACCAGGAAGTCACAGTTCACAAGGTAGGAGCTGAGTGTTTCATTCAGTCTCTACGAACCACAAGGCTCAAATAACTTCCCCATACCATTAAAAGAAGAGTGCAGAAGTAGTGGCATGTGGAAGGACCCAAGCTATGTGTTCTGTCAACTAGACTTGCACATGGAAGGAAGTGTCACTTTTTACTCCTGCTTAGGCAAGCACACATACAAATCGGCTTCCTCCAGAGCCTTCTGCATATCTCTGGCTGATAGCGCCAAAGCCAGCATCCCGTCTCTCACCATATCTCTGTATTGAAAGCCGTGTACAATGTTAGGAGGAAACCCCTTAGCATCATTTGATGCCTACTCTCTAGGTGTTGAAATAGTACATCAAAGAGTTAATCATGGGGAGTAGAGGCCAGCTCCAAACAAGGGGAAGAAAGAACAGGACATCCGAGGGTCACACTCACCATGGTGATCACAGTGGGCCCTGAGGCAGAGAGATGCTCCCGCTGGGTCACTTGGGGAAGTCCCGCCTGAGAGTGGGACATTTGAGTTGCCATGTGACTGGCTAGTTCTGAATGCTTAGGGGAAGGGCTTCATCCGAAGGCATAGCCAGTGCAAAGCCCTCTGGCAGAAGGGCGTTGGCATGATTTAAGGCAGGAAGGAAAGCAGCCCATCTGGCAGGAAGTCACAAGCAGGGTGCTTGACTGAAATTAGCAGACTGATGGGCAAAGTCTCTGTGGCTTCTTTCAAACCACTGAAAGAAGTTTGGCTTCTGAACACCCCGTAGTAGGAAATCACAGTGGTGTGCTGATTTGTATTCACGTTTTGTAGAGATAATGAGGTTTCTGAGGTTAAAAAGGATCAGAAAGGGTGCAAAAAAACTCCATGAAGCAGCAGCAAGAGCCAGGTGCTGCATGACACTGGTTCCGATCCTGGAATTAGTACTCGGGAATGGTCTGTGGGCACACGTTGACTGTAGGTCTAACCAGATATGCTGCTGGCACAGATAGATGCCAAGCAGGAAGTGGAGGCATCAAGGACTACTGGGGTATCACTTTTGGTGTTAGCAGTAAGGGTACAGGAGGGGCTTTGGAGCAAGTTGATTTGTGTGTGTGCATAGCTAAGCAGAAGTGAGGAACGAGCCATGGGCAAGCTGAGGCGACAGTATTTCCCACATACCTCTGAGTCTGTCCACATCTCCCTGCTGCCATGGGCACTTGCCTGTGGCCCTCAGATCCCTTTAAATGCCCACACTCACTCTCCTGTCCTCCATATCCTATTTTTTGTGGAGCATTTAAAATCATTTGAAAATACAAATCGTATCCTACCTACCCATCACTGCCTGACTTCTGCCAGCAGATGGCTTCAGGCCACAGCAAACATCAGACCCTGGTTTGCCAAGGTTTTGTGAGTCCCAGCCCGCCCCCTGCCCTCCATCCTGTTACCCCTACTAGCATGAGCATGGTGTCTCCCACCCCAAGGTAGCATGAGAGCCGCTTCCTGTTTCCCAGGCTTCTTAAGCTCCAGTGTAGTCTTAAGACTTTGGGAGCAACTCTCATCCCTCTGTGGCTTCTATAAAGCCTTCCCCTTCCTGCAGCTCAGTACAAAGCTGCTCTTGAGAGAGACTTTCTGTTATGCACCCCCTCTCCATCCCCGGGCTCTGCTGAAATTCTTGCCATTGCTCTCATGACCTGGATTGTCCTGCAGGTTTTTCAGCTGTTTCACAGATAGACGTTTCACAATGGAAGTAAGGTACACAAAAAAGGGTCATGTTGTCTCTCTTCAAATTGGACAAAACCTGACACATAGAAAAACAAACATTATCTGGATGAGGAAACTCTTATTTCCCTGACATTTCACCCCTCTATCTACCATGAACCAGAGGCTCAGTGGTGTTGTTTTAAAGGGCTTGTGTTGTTTGTTAAAAAGTTGACTTGGTGAAAAGGGGTGGGGGGCGAAAGCCCAAGAACCATCCCTGTGTCTCATTTCTCTCTTGCTGCCACTAACAATTATTCTAATCTTTGGCTCAAAACACTGTTGCAAGATGTGTCTGCTAAAGATTGTGATGCAGCTATTTTCGTTCCATTTTGTGTTGAGAAGCATTATCTTGTCATGCATCCTTAAAAATAAGCACAAAGGAGATCATCCACGTGAATCAAGACTGTTCACCCCTTGCCTCAGGTAGAAATTAGTGCACCTTACTGTCATGAAATCTCAGGTGACTCCGATTCATATAAGGGTGTCTTTTCTTCCTGTTGGGGAACATTTTACTCACAATGGTAAGGTTTAATTAGAAAGCTGGTGACACATTCATAAGTGGGCTGCATATTAACTCATTTCAGAATGAGCAAGAAAATCAAGTATCTTCCATCTTTATTTCCCAAAGGTGAGAAAAGTTAATTCATAAGCTGAAGATGAAACAGTGCTAGAGTATTTGTCTAACACACATGATTCCTGGAGCTTGATCTACAGCTTTGCAAGAAGAAGTAGAATCAACAAGAGAAACAATACAGAGAAAAGAAATTCAATTCACTTTGAATAACAAAAAGAATGAGGTCTCCCTAAATCAGCCACTAACCAAATTGATTCTGTTGCACTCACACCCCAATTAATCTCCATACAATTAACTTGGCTTAAATACATTGTTGGAGTTTGGGAAAAATCGAATAGAAAGAAAGCAGTACAGAAAACACCATTTCCACTGGAGAGTGTCTGCCCAAGGAGGCAATGGCAGGCTAGCGGCCGCCCTCCAAGCATGCTTTATTACACTTGAGCAATGGTTAACCTCAAAAAACCTGGAGAAAATATTAGGCAACAAAACTTAAAAATATTAAGAAGCCAATTTTAAAAACTTAACACAATGCCAAGCATTCCAAGAACCAGACTGAACTTTCCCATAAATATATGTGATGAGCAGTAAGTAGCACAAAGGAAGATTCTTTAGGCAGAGGAACGGCATAGGTTATTTAATCCGAACCTCTAGGGTGGTGTTCCTGCCGTCACTGAGGACATGAGCTGAAGCATCTGAGAAGCTCAAATGTGAGAAAGGTCAGCTTCCTTCTGCTCACACTCCCACACACATCCACCCTGCAGCCCCTCAGCTATGCTTTCCCCCCCCCCCCATCCGTGGAAAATCCCAGCTGGCTTGCGGTAACCCGCTTGTGGGAAGCCCCTAGGACAATCTTCCCAGCATGAGCCCAAGCATGGTGGCCTGCACAGGTCATACGGATCTGAGACTCGGCCCTCTGCCCCTTCCATGTCTGCTCCTCAGCAGGGTGCAAGCTCCTCCTCCAAGGCAGTTTACTTTCTTCTCTGCCTTCCTGGTCCCTGGCACCATCTCGGCTCAGTGAAGACCCTGAGAATTTATCAGCTTCCTTTCCTGCTTGAGTAACTGTGTGGGGCTTCACCACAGAACGGTGCACCAAAAACAACAGGAACAAGGAAGGAAGGATGCAGAGGACTGGGAGTGAGGAGACAGCGATGAGAGGTGGGGATTCAGAGGCGATCAAGATAAGGGACTGGAAACCAGCCAGGGATTTAGTTCAGTGACATAAGAACCTGTCTGGCAAGTGGGAGGTTTTGAATTCGATCCCAGGTACAAAAAAAAAGTGAAAGAGAGAGAGATTAAAATCCAGAAAAAAATGCAGTGAAAAGCCTTGAGAGTTTCCATGGGGACCCACATAAGTTAACGAGTGCCATGCTTTGTATACGGTGGCTGAAGGATATTCTGCAGAATACTCATAAGTCTCAAACTTGCATAAGTCTAAAATGCTCTAAATAATAACAACTTCATATGTAGACAATCAAATGGATATTGAATGCTAATACTGGTAATAATTTCATTATGAAACTGTTCAATGAGTTAGTTAGATTTTCATTAAATAAAACTTTGACATCAAGTTGAATAATTTTACACAAAATTTAGTTTCATTGAGTATATGCATATCACCCCTCAATTTGAATGTATACACTGTAATATTAGAGAAATATGTTTAACACATGTGGTAGGTATTATTAGTTTTTTATTTTTGCTTTAAATATATGTGGTAAATATATCCTATTTTCTGTATTTCAAGTACAGTTACATTATTTATACAATTTAGATCATTGAAATCATATTACAAATAAAATTTTGTCATACAAAATGTGATTTTCACACATTGATGTGAAAATCCTGACTTTAGAGCATAGTGATTTTGTTCTTATTTATCCACACACTGTTAGCCTATTAATAGAATACCCAGATGTGGGTAATAACCATTTAATTCCATGGTTTTAATATTTTTTTCTGATTTTCATTTATGTAAGAACTTAGCATGTTCATCCATTTATGCTTCTATAACAAAATGCCATAAACCGTGCATCGTGCAGAAAACAAATTTATTTTTCACAGTTCTGGGGCTGAGAATTCTTAAGTCAAGGCACGGAGCATCCAGAGCCTTGTGAGGGGCTGCTCTGTGCTCGCCAGCCGGTGCCTCTCCTGGGGGTCCGCAGGGATGGAGTAAGAGCGCACTCTGGCACCTCCTAGGAACCCAACAACCACCTTCCTGAGGCCTCCTCCATCTGGCCCAATCTGCTCCTGATGGCACTGTCTCTTAACACCATCGCTCAGGGGCCAGGAGTTCAAGTGTGTCAGGGAAGCAAATATTCAAATTATAGCACACAAGTTGAATATATAGTTTAAATTTTGTGCTTTCAAAATAGTCTTTGGAAAGGCAGAATGAGGGAACATATCTATAGGATAAAACCTTAGCTATGCTGCGGTTTTCAGATGTTTACTTGTCCCCTTGCCAGGGGTTCTGTAATGCTAGGCAGGTGGGTTGAGCTTGTGATACAGCACAGTCAGCACACTCACCCTAGCTAAGGTTCCTTTTGCCCTTGTCTTTTTACTTCACTTTATGATGTCCTTAGCTCAGGAGGACAGAGCCCTCACCAATGAGGTTAGTGCCCTCTCCAAAGAGACCCTCTAAGGCTTCCTTGCTGCCATGTGGAGACACAAGAGAAAGCAGCCTCCTCTGAAACATGAAGGATGTGCTCCCCAAACACTGTGCCTGTGTTGCCTGGGTCTTGGGCTTCTCCATCTCCAAAGAGAGAAATGAATTTCTGTGGTAATAAACCCCACTTTCCAATGTTCTGCCATAGAGCAGCCCAAGTGGACTGGGACAGGCAGAACCTCGTCTTTTCTTCTCTTTTGAGCCCAGCAATTTATTGTATTGTACTGGATCCATCCTAGGTACATCCATTTTTATGGCATTTTCCTGGGTCCACAGTATGGAAATTTAGAATTTTTTTCCAGTTGGAGGATGTCCTAGATATTTGTCTGTGTGCAAGTTTGTGCTTCTGGACTCTACAGGCATACCCACCTCCACGGGGCTTTGAGGAAGGCTCTGCTCTGAGACAGAAGAAGTCCGACAGCACCGTGAACAGGGAGAACCTGCAGCCTGCTCACGCTAACATTTGTCCAGCTCACCCTAACCCTGCTCACTCTCACCCTTTCCAGCTTGATGCTCACCACTGTCTCCCTGCTTCCACTACTACTCTCCTGGGTTGTACCTCACCAAAACTGTCTCCTTTACGGAGTCCATTTTCTTCGGAGATGGGACTTTTGAGCATCTGAATTCCTTTCTTTTCTTCCTGTCTCCATAATGTTTCTAAAGAGGTTTGGTAAGCCTGAGACAGCAGAAGAAAAGAAGACAATGAGATGAACCCTGTATCAGATAATGCAAAATACATATTGCATGCAAGACATATGTATAAGGTGAATTACAAGGTCAGTTTACAGTGGCCACCGGCAGCATCAGCTGTGGAAGAGGACCATGCGCACATCGCAGAACTGGAGAATCCAGCCAAACGTCAGAGGCCTGGACTCACTGCAGAGTCCAGCACTATCCCATGTCAGGAAATCAAAGGGGCTGCACTGGAAGGCTGGACAGTCTGCTGCCCAGGAAGACCGGAGATGGAAGTCCAGTGGCAGTGGCAAAGAGTGGAGCTCCTCAGGCGGCGTAAAAGCACCACTTCCTCCTTTTTCCTTGCATGCCCATATTGGTTGGTTACACCCGTATGCAGAGAGTCTGCCCTCTCCCTCTTCAGTAACTAAGTCCTCCAGGCAGACCCATAACTGCTAAATCTACTAGGTGTTTCTTATTCAAGTTGTTACCACAATTAATTATCACAGATATTATACCTAGAGAAATATGCACTGACCTTTAACTCAAAAATTCTATCTCAATCACTTAATAGAAATCAGGGTTCAAAGATCCTTCATGACCCATTAATTGCAACATTGTATACCTATTTTACCCCATAAATGCATTATATATATATATATATACACAAATATAATTATTATCTGTCCATTGAAAATAAAGTTTCAAACATGACATTTTATCATAAAAGGCTTTCCTGCAGAAACTGGTTATGCAATGTTCTGAACAGCTATGCACTACATATAATAGGAGGTACCTGCTAAATTCCTATACAATAGGAGGAAGAGAGCAATCATTACCCCAGGAAGGAGGAGCAGGGCTGACCCTCTGGGAACAGTGCTTACTAGAGGCCTGCTTAGTCTGTGTTGATTAGAATCCTATTACTTATTATGATCAAAAGTAAATTTCACTTTAGGAGCACAGAATCAATTATCAGTGTATGTATCAGTAAATAAATCTCAAATTTTACGTTAGAGATAACATTTTTCACCTTACAATAAAAATGACTCATTTTTCTTTTCACTGCATTCCATTTCAGTATCTTCTTCTGCATCATGCTGCTAAAGAGCAAGAAAGATCTGCAGAGCACAATTAGCTCTGCTCCAGGAGCTGCCTGCATGCTAAATCCTTTTACACTGTCATTTGCAATCTCTTAGAAACAGCATTTTGCCTACAATTTCTGTAGCTGTTTTCAAGCCAACCATGATTTTATTTGGAAAAGTTGAGGGGAGGAAGAGATATAACTCCTTGCAGTAAAGAATATTTGAAGCAATGTGGTCTTTAATTCCCTAAGAGAAAAATTAACATTCAAACACTTTTTGTTTAAGAGTGATATGAAAATCTTGCCATCAAATTGCAGTCAAGTCACTGTCTGAATTTTTTTTTAAAGCAAAGTTTGTTTTTCTGCACCCATAGCAGCATCTGGGTGAATGAAACACAAGGCCAGGGATTGAATCACCCAGCTCTTCACATCTCTCTGCATAAGATGATTTCCAGCCTCTTCCCCAGAACAAGATTGTAGCTTATGTCTCTCTTGCAAGGTCACTTTTCAATTAAACCCAGGGCTTCACACTCAGCTACCTCCCATCACTATTTTTTTTTTTTCATTTTGAAACAGGATCTTAGTAAGTTTTCCATGCTGGATTGAAGCTTGTGATCCTTGTGCCCTGACCTTTCAGCATGCTAGATCCAGTTCAGACATGCTCAAAAGTTATACTTCCAACGTGTTTTTAATTGTGGTAGGAAATCAATATGACACCTTTTGTAATTTGACATCACATTTTCTCTTTTTCCCTCCTCTCCTTGCTCAGTATAGAGCTTCTAGTGCTTCATCTCAGGAGAGTTTATCATTTGTCTTAAATTGACAGTTGTAGGCAAGTGCAGATAATTTTATAGGATTCTGTTAGGGTTTGAGACTGGATGTCCCCCCAAAGCCTCATGCGGTCATGGAGGCAGGCTTCTAGAGTTTGTGCAAATGTTCCGGATGTGAGTGCTGTACCCAAGTGGATGTAGCCTATGTATGTGGTCTACATGCAGTGTAAGGAACAGAAAGTCTTCTCTCCATGCTCCTCCCCTTTTGCTCTTGTCACTTGTGCTCTTTTCTGCTTTCTGTCACCATGAACTGTTGCCTGCTGCCATGTGCCACTCTACCTTGGAGCCAGCTGCTTATGGACTGAAACCTTCATAAACTATGAGCTAAATAAACCTTTCCTTCCCTAATTTTGAGTGTCAGATATTTTACATTAGCAATGAGAGAAAAATAACCAAGACAGATGCTATTTTATAACCATTCATCTCTCCCTGCTTTACTGCCCTCTACCCTGTATTTCAAGATTCCTATTGGTGCCAATTTTGAGCCATCTGAAGAATCCACCTGTAAAGTGGGTAGATCCCGATCCTCTCTCATACTGCCTCTGGCCATAGATCCCCTTTTTGAGTTTCAAGAATCCCAGGTCAGTTTATATCTTTTCCAGCATCCCCAAACCCATTGTGTTTGCCATCTGTCTTGTTCTCACAATGCCGTCTTTCTGAAACAGGGTCTAGTGTTGACTTCTGGAAGGAGGATACTTAATTCTTAAAGCTTGACTTCCATTTTCTGAATTACTGAAGAACTGTGCATTATTTTTGTGTGAGAAGAAAATAATTCTTCTTTGAAAATGGCCATAGAGGACAGAAATGGGAAGGAAAAATACCTAACCATGATTCCACAGTTCATTGTTTATAGCAAAATGAAAAAAAAAACCCTGAACTATTCAAAGACATAAGTCATATGCAGAATAGTTTTTTAAATGATAACAAACTAAACATATCCCCAAACAAAACTACTAATTCATTTACATTCCTGGGTATTGAAAATGTTAAAGAGTCACTTAACCTCATGAATATACAGATGCACAGTGAAAGACCTAACCCATAAATTACAAATAAACTTAAAAGAGGATTATCTAACACCCTACATAAGATATGTATGCATAAGATAATTATTGACAACTTCATAGTTCTAAAGTATTTATGTTTTAAACCATAAAGTAGAAGAACATTTCCAGAGAGGTTTGTAGTCCATTTATTATTAACCAATTTAACTTCTCCTAAAAATACAATTAGAAATTTATGAGGGAAGAACAAGAAATCATTAGGAGCAAAGTTGATATCAAATTTCCAATGTACACACTTTCATACTTTAAGCATTGTATCTTTTTATTGATTAAAACTCCTGTTGTTTACTAATCCACCTGAACAAACACTTGAACCCGAAGTTTTTATTGTAAAATTAATCCAAAATCCTACCACATGTTCCTTGTTGATATAAGGATGCAATTCAAGCTAATGAACATTTTATAGACTTTGAATTAAATATCTCTACATTTTATAGACTATGAATTAAATATACAACTGTATAGAGAGATATATATTTATATCTATATTTATATTTAATGATGTCTTTAGACTTCTATTCCCAGCCATATGTAAGACTAAAATAAAAATACCAGCACAATTAGGTCTTGAATGAATTTAAAGACACACACCCAAGCAATAATATGGATTCCTACATGCAGAGCAACTATGTAAAGAACAGAAGAAAAACATTTTTTTAATTGTGAGAAAAACATAAAACTTGAAATTCCCCAGGGGAAAGGCCAGCCCCAGGGCTAGCATTAAGAAACTAAGGCCAGTGCATGCGAAATTTGAAGTCCTTAAAATGAGACTCTGTTATGGCTTATGTCTCAGTGTCCTCTCAAAGCCTCATGCAATCATGGGGTGGGGGCCTTTTAAGAGGTGGCTGGATCTAGAGTGTGTGGTACTGGGATCAAGGGTGTGTGATAACTAAATCAGTCCACAGATTGGTTTGGCATAATTATGGATAGGATGAAGGGTGCGATTGCTACACTCACCCTAGGGCAGGTAGCCTGCATAAAATATAAGACACAGCAAGAGGGTTAATGAGCCTTGCCTCCCTACATGGAGTATCTCTCTTCTGCAATACCACTCGGCCATGCTACGCTCTCTTGGAGCCAGCCAACTATGGACTGAAACCTCTACAAACTGTGAGCCAAATAAGCCTTTCCTCCTTTAACTTTGGGTATTTTGTCTCAGCAATGAGAAAAGTAACTTAGACAAGTTATTTTTAAAGTCTTGACACACTGAAAGCTCTTAGTATATCTGTGATCAAATTTAGTGAATGAGAGAAAAGTTTTACATCAATAATTGCAAAAAAAAAAAAAAAAACAAGCTTTCCATGGGTCAGTAGAAACAATACAAAGCAAATAAAATCTCAACAGTTTCAGATATTGAGATTATAAACATAATGGAAAGTATTATTCATAAAATATCTGAAAAATATGGAATCAAGTATTAAGCAGTAACATACTATCAGATCTAGAAAGATGGATGAAAGTGCAATTAAATCAAGCATGGAGATAAAATGTCCAGTCATTAGTAATAAAATCTTAATTGGTGCATTTAATGACAGTGGGACATATCCCGGAAAAATCATTGATGGAACTGCCACCAATATAGCAGAAAAAATTAGGCAGATATTAGTTAACATATGTAATAAGATTTACCCTCCATTGTATTGTACCATTAACAACCTAACTCAAAATTCAAAGTTAAAACCAAGAATTATTCTCTATGTTCATGGATTCCAATTAATAGTTCTTTTAGGGAACAACTATATTATGCATTAGGTGCAGAATTTTCCAAAAGTCTCACATATTCAGAGATGGGACTTTTCAAAGGTGACTGGGTGATGGTGGTGCTATGATCACTAGTGAATTGATGGATTGATGAGTACGATGCTAACTGTACTGTTAGGAACTGGGGACTGGTTGTGAGAGCTGTGTCACTGGGCATGTGACCTGGAAGATGCATCTCCTGCTTTTTCCCTTTCTCTCTCTGCTTCTGGGCTGCCACAAAGTGAGTGCCTTTACTCTGTCATGCTCTTCCATCATGGCATTTCTGCCTTAACACAGCAAACCATGAACTGAATCTCCTTAACCATGAGCCAAATTAAACCTCCGTTTGATATTGGGTATTGTGTTCCAGCAGTGGAAAATCTGAGTACTACAAACTCTGAATAAGAATAGTTTGCATCTGATCAGTGAGGTTAGGGATCTCAAAAACCAATGGTAATATCTTCAGCTGGTGACTAAAATTGTACTAATAGCACCTACAATCAAGTGTCTGATGAGTGCTTCTAGTTATCATATGATGCCTACATCTAATTTTCAACCATAACAACCACTCTGAACATGCAGGTCCACCTCTGTAACCAATGGGGGGGGGTTAATTGGGTCCTGGATTCCAAGAGCAGGTGTCCCTGGAACTGACTTATGATTGGACCTCAGAATTCAGACAGAATCAGTTGCGTTACCCTCTGTTGTCTGAGATGGCCACAAAGATCCACCTAATCATAACACCAGGGAGCACAGATGCTCCCCCTTCTCCTCCAAGTGAACGTCCAGAAGACAATCGTGCTCTTTCTTTGGAAAACACACACTGACACAACCGTTTAAAATCTATGGCAGAGGATGGGAAGGACTAGCATGGGTAATCAGAATCCAAGAAAAGGAGAGAGAAAAGGAGAGGAAAATGGTGAACAAGCAATGTTCAAAAAGAAAGTTCTGCCAATTTTTCACAAGGACTGAATACAGAAATTCACCAACACAGGAGTCACACCCATAGCAACCCATGTAAGCGAAAGAGACTACACCTTCTGCATATTGTGATGGAGCATACAAGCAACAATCAAAACCATAGAGAAGACTCTCGCAATAAAAGAAAAAGAGCCTGCCAGAGGCAGTGTAATGGACTTGTAATCCCAAATATTCAGAAAGCTGAGGCAGGATGCTCACTGGTTCAAGGATACACAAGTTCAAGGACATGTTCCATGGGAAGGCTCCCCACTGAGCCATAAAATAACTCACTTGTGTGCCCCATGAGAGAGACAGCACAAGGACTTATCACACACAGCCCATATAATAGGGGTGAGCCAGATAGGCATGGTGACCACAGAGAGGACAAAGTCAGAGGCAACAAAGCAATAATACACTGCTTTCCCTGCTTGTCTGAATCACTGCAGGAGGTCCTCGTAGGAAACACCAGAGGAGGAAGCTGTGTGGAGACACGCAGTGGAGACATGCTCAGATGGGGCTGCCTGACTCTGGGTCCTGGGAAACGGCAGCCTGGCTGGCCATGGTGAAGAGGGGACATTTGAAGCTGAATTTAAAATAAGGCTGTTAAACTTCATGGGACTTTTAAATCTAGTTAACAGGATCAAGGGGCCGTTAAAGGAACTTCTCCAAAATGGTGAAGGAAGATTTGGCCTTGCAGAAACCATCAAAAACAGACCAATATCATGCACACCTGCACCAAGATCAGAGGGTCCCCTAAATGAAAATACAAAGTAGGTAAGTATTCAATCACTCCTTCAATCGACCTTCAGTCATTTCTCAATGTATTCAATACACTCTTTGTTAGGACACAATTCTGACTTATCTCCTTAGTGTTCATGGTTTTGTTGTTTAGAAACATTCTTTCTATATTTCTCCTTCCAGCACCTTCCCTAGAATGAATGGTAAATACATCCCAAACACACAGAGCGAGTATTGATACTCATGAAAATCGGACAGACTCTGAGCAGAGTTAGAGATGTTACCAGAGCACTGGTGCTGAAGAACTCGAGGCAGGCGAGACACACGAAAGGATTCACCTTCCGATGGACGCTGGCAGGCAGGAGGGCGGGATTACATGGGTAAGAAGGGGAAGGTAAGAAGGGCCAGGAGAAAGGTGGAAGGTGATGCCATTCGTGTACACAAGTTCAAAACCAGCCCGGGTGATGTGGAAAAATCCCCATCTGGAGACAGATGCCTTACAGAATGAAGAAGGCTCTTAAGGCACGAAAGTGGGGCTGCACAGAGATGCCAACCGGAACGGGGTGCCAGAGGCCTCAGAAGCACGACTTGATGCAGTGGGCCAGGGAGGAGGGAGTTAGGTGGGCTAGTTTGCATGTTCAAATACGGCTGGAGAGAGAGATGGCCACTTAGTCAAAAGAAGCAGACCAAAGATTTGGCTGGTTCGGTTATTGGAAAAGGTGGTCTGTGGAATAAACAAATCCATCATGAATTCTTCTTTCAAAGAAAATGAGCCTTTGAAGGATCCGAAGGTCAGATCAGTGCCATCACAGGGACACAGGGCCAGGTACAGAACACACAGTGTTTGTGACCGAACAGAGAGAAGCAGTACGCAGATGCTGAAGGATTCGGATGCAAGACTTTTTTCCTCTTTTTTCTGGTGTGCAGCAGGATTCTGAAAAGTTCTACTAGTCTAAGACTAGTAAAGAACTGAAGGAGTCCTGCCTCTTTCTTTTTTATCTGCTTCTGTTTAAAAAGCCAACATTGCTCTGTTCCATAAATGTTCTGCATTTGAGGTGTAGGAAGTCTTTGCTGTGCACCAGATGCAACATTTTGTTCCTTATAAAAAAGGGTGGGGGAGGGTGTGCAAGCAGCAACACTGAGTGGTTTTATTTAATATTTTGTTGGTGGTTTAGAGAAGTTCCCCTCCCCCTGTGTAACTATTGGCTTTGTGTGGTCACTGTAAACATTGGACACTGTAAACATTAGGAGGTTTGACAGGGAAGAAGGTAACAATAGTACTCATATCTGAGGCATCTGGTCAGAGCAGTGTTGCAGAAAATAATGTCTTTTCTAAGAAATGTTTTATGACTTTTAAGATAAATGTAGTGAACCAGAAGAAGAAGGAGGAGGAGGAGGAGGAGGAGGAAGAGACATGAAATTTCAGTATGGTAACATTTCCAGTACTCTCTTGACTTTAGGCAGAACCTGTTCCCCAGATGACTCCCCAGGACGTGGGACACCCAAGATGCAGGCGACCTTTAGACTGTGGGAGAAGATGGAATTGGTCTGGGTATCAGAACCAGCATCTCTCAACACCAACTTGGACACATGGGAAGCAGGTTCATGCTGTGAATGTACAGACAGGTCATCTGCTCCTCAGAACAGAGCAACCAGAACATTCTTGAAAGACGTGGTGGCTCTGGGGGGAAGGTACTCAAATAGATGTTCCATAAGTTTGAGGATGAGTGCTCTGCAACAAGGAGTTAATTTCTTAAGGGTAAAGGAGCTATGCCAGTTTTGTTCCAGTAAATAACTAAGTAATAATTAAGAATAATATTTCATTGTTATTTATTTTTTTCTTTTAAAGAGAATAAAACTCAACAAAACAAAATAAAGTAAAGCCAACCAAAACAAGGCAGTTAAAGCGGTACAGAACTTCAAAGCAAGATAATAAGAAATCAACAATGGCTACCATAATATATCTTGTTATCTTCACAATAGTCCATTCCACCAGACATAGTAAAATCAAACAGAACAGAAAAAAAAAATCAAAACAGAACAGTGAATAGAAAAAATAAATAAGAACAAAACAAAACAGTGAGATTGATATTGGATTTCAAAAACAAGACAGAAGGAAATCCCCCATATTTACTAGATTGTATACTACTATCATCCTAGTAGATGCTCAGACTACTGGCCTTAGACCTGCAAAGTCAGTCAAACAACACGGGCCTTTAATTGTTTTTGTACCTCAGTTGCTATCAAATTAGCCTGTCCTTCAAAGTAGCCAGTTGCTTATGGGGCAGAGCATAGTTCTTGATTCTCAGCCTCTGTGCCAGTCGGCTCATGGGGAGAGCAATCTGGCTTCTCTCCTCCAGGGCCCCACATGGTCTTGTTATGTAGAATCAACCTGATCTCAGAATACAGTGGTTGGAGGCAGCGCGTAGTTGCAGAGTAAGAGACACAACCGACCCAAACTATGAGAAAGACTGCAGCAGTCTACAATATCCTCTGCTAGCAATATCCATCTTCCTGTGTTCCCTCCTTCTCCAGCTTTATGGCAGGGGGGTGGCCCTCAGGAAAGGGACTTGGCTCAGTTACTTTCTCCTTACTGGGATAAACTATCCAACACCCTTATCTTAAGAGGAGAGGTTTATTTTGGGTCACATTTTGAGTCCCTTATCAACTGACTCCAAGCCAGAAATGGCACAGTGGAAGGGTCATCCATGGAAGAAAGCTACTCACATCAAGGTCATGGCAGCCTTGAAGCACAGAGGAAAAGGAAGAGCCAGGGAGAGAGATGCAATGCTGCAGGTCCCACTCCAGCGACCCACCTCTTCCAACCAGAGCCATCTCCTAAGAGTACATTTGGCTCTGATGAGTACAGTATTGCCTGAACCAATAACCTTCCAAGAGCCTCACGTCTGACCACATGGGGGCTGGGGTGGGCACAGTCACTCTTGATCTAAACCATAACAACCGTGAAGGCAAGTAAAGAGTGCTGCTCACCCACTGGAATAAGAGGTTCTATTGGTCATGGTGCTCAGTGCCTTATGCTAATGAATCCACAATCTCAGAAGAGAACAAAACCTGACCCAGTGGCAATTGAAAACATATAAAAGTATTCA
The DNA here is from genome assembly GCA_004027455.1 of Hydrochoerus hydrochaeris. NCBI lineage: Eukaryota > Metazoa > Chordata > Mammalia > Rodentia > Hydrochaeridae > Hydrochoerus > Hydrochoerus hydrochaeris. The sequence continues at coordinate 7,308 of PVLA01008818.1, read as the reverse complement.
GCCAGTTTGAAAGAATCACAAGAGGACATTTCTCATTAGAGCTGGTCTTATTTGCATGTCATTTCTTTTAGTAGCAGAAATCATCTTCTGGCTGTGTTTTGAATTAGGCATCAGAGAGTAATTCTGCACAAAACTACAGCATGATGGTTCTCCAGATGGACATATACTGCCCGGTGGATCTGACCTACCCATCCTCCTAGCTCTGGTCCCCAGTACCCGGGGACCCCGGATCCACTCCTTCATATTGGTTCTGGCACCTGGCTGGACCCAGCCCTGACTACTTGAGTAAGATTCTATATCATATGGAACCATGGAGAGAAATAAATTGGGACAACAAGAAGGAGACCCTCTGGGGACTAATTATGGGAATTAAAGTGCAATGAATGCCTGTCAGCACCGAGAAAGGGTAGAGTTGGATACCACGAAAGACAGGTGCCTCCAGGGAAGAAAATCAGATCCCTGTCGTGTCTGGGGGAGTCACAGAAGAACGATTTCTTCAGAGTCCACAGAAGCCTAGAAGTGTTGTGGGTGGGATCAGAGGTAAAAACTGACCCTGCTGACTCCACAGCCTTGGGACATAGAGCAAGCTGGAGACCTGGCTGGGTTCTGTGATGGTGAAGACAGTGCAGGCAGAGAGCAGAGCCCCTGGAAGGTTGGGTCTATGGGTACCTCAACACTCAGGGTGGGTGCAGAGGATCAAGTCCCCTCTACCCTTCCATACACTTCACTATAAGTGCAAGTCCCTGCATGCTGAGACCATGCCAGATGGAAGAGCTAAACCCACAACACTCTGACTCCTAGGGTTGGGAGCTTTTGAGAAAGGCCCAAGATGCAATGTCTGTCCCCAAAACTCTGAGCCACTGGTACACAGAGAGCATGCACTGGAGGTGTGCTGAACAGGAGAACACATGCATGAGAGAAAGAATAGCAGTAAACAATGTCCAGCACACCATGGGGTAAGATGGTGCCTGCAGTTCTGTGCACAGGGGCCTGGCCTTAAAGCTTCCAGAGTCTGTTTTCAGTTGATGATGAAACTGCACTACGTCCCCTAGCCAGTGGCTCCCGGCAAAGGTGAAAAAACAGGAAGAGTTTCCAAAGGGCCAACTAGCTCTGCTTTGAGATATAGTAAGCATTGTTCGGCGGGTGTCTACGCTGCAGAGAAGAACCTTCCCAGGCATTTTCTTATCCTGCACATGTGACTATGCCCCCAGATATATTAGACCCAGACACAAATTAGCCCCTGGGGTGCTTGCTTCAGATTCTAAGGTTAATCCTGCACTCAGTGTGATAAAAACAAAACATAATCAAATCTCTCCTCCTTTCCCCTGATGGAGGCTATGATGTTACCATGGCAACACAGCCTATCTTTTTTAATATTTAAATAATTTAACAAAAACTAAAAACAAAATGGGAAAGCACCTGTATCTACTGCAATCAGGAAGCAAATCTTCATAAATACAAAAAAGCCAGTTGTCAAAAGAAATAAAGCACAAGTGGGCAGCTTGTTGAACTAGAAAAGTATGTGGAAGTCAAGCAAAAGTAAATTAAGAATTAATAGTTGATTCTAAAAAAAGATAAACATTCTTTAATCATAGTATGCATTTTTAAATTATGTTTTACATGGATTGACAATATTTTTTGCGCTTTGTGGTAATAGTCTGAATATTTCAGAGAAACACATCCCTATGATGCATAGCTTTGTAGATATACATAGAGAGAAAGAGAAATCAATTTGCCAGAAGGAATTGATTCATATGCTTGTGGAAACTGCTAAGTTCCAAAATCTTCAGTTGGAAATCTGGCAGACCAATTTCCTACCTTAATCATTGGTAGAGGGAAAAAATTCTCTTTGACTACTTCCTTGGCTGTTCAGACCTTCAGTGGCTTTTATAAAGCCCCCTACACCATGAAAGGCATATGTTTGACTCAGACTATAAATTTGAGTGTTAATCTTACCCAGGAACATCCTTACACATACCCGGAATAACGCGCTACCACATCTCTGACCACTTATGTGAGTGCAAAATTCGCCTTCACACAGCAGGTCACACCAAATTGGCTCTAGACATTGCTAGCCGAAATGACTGCCCTAGAGAAATATTTTTTTCCTTAATTTTTCTTATCCAGCACTCCTGCTTCAGTGCACAATAACAACACAGGTCTCCTGCAAAACTGTTCTCTTGATGGTATCAAGCCAGGGGAAATCCCCCAGTACCATCCCACCAGTAACAATGCCTCACGGTGAAATATCCAAGGATTTCAAGACAGTCACATTGGGATTGGCTGTATGGCCCCCAACCTCACCTCTAGCATCTCTATATACATCTCATTTTGGTCAAGGTTTACAAAGGAAAAGATTTAATACAGGACACATAATTTATAGGATTATTTTATAATATTCACCCAAAAAGTCTAATGCAGAAGAGTGTAGGGAATCTGTCCACACACTAAAGACCTAAAGAGTCCAGTTTAGGGCCCGGGTCCCATGGCAGTGTCCTGCACAAATCCAGCTGAAGACCTAGAGTCCATGACAGTCATATGCAAGTCCATATCATGGACCTGCACTGGGCGGCCCAACAGTCGGTGTGGAAGCTAGAACGTCTACACCAGTTGGACGAAGGACCTGTGCCAGCAGGCTGAGGGCTCTGGACTGGAGCCAGGGAGCGACACTCAAGGTAAGGACCAGAGCTTCCCCAGAAATCAACCGCAGCCATCCTCAGTGACAGCATGGACTGGAGCTCCTCTGATAATGCGAAGAGCTGAGTTCATTTCAGGAATCCAGCACGACAAGCTTCTCTAGGAAAATCAACAGCACACCATCTTCCTCTCCAGTTCTCTTTTTATATGCTCTTGGCAACAGTCCTCAGGTGGGCCTTCCACGACCAGAACCCTGTTGATTCAGTTCAGCTGGGGTTTACAAGTTGACCATTAGTTAATTCACCCACATCTGGAGAGCTGAAATTTGTCACTACCTGGACTGAATTTGCTGTGATCTCTTGAAAGTGAAAAATGACATAAGCTTCCCTTTAGAAGATAACCCCCAAACCAAACCAGCCTCCTACACTGCTGATAAGCATGTAAATTCATAGAGCCTTAAGGGAGGTAATTTGGAGTCATAAGTGTAAATGTACTTGTATCAAGCGAAAGATACATGCAAAATATACTGTGATATTCTTTCACTGATGTAAAATGCTGTATGTACAAATAGTCTCAGGTAAACGCCCTTCATGACAGCAGTCTGGGGCAGGCAAGTTAAATGGCTGCGGCAGGACTGTCAAAGTGAGCAAATTACATCTGTGAAAGGGCGAAGCAATAGGATCACATTCACGTTCTGTGAATATATCGCTCACACACAAACAAACAGCATGTCCTGCTGGGTTCTGCACACATTCCCGTTCCTTCTTCCTAGTCTTTGACTTACAAACTCTAAGGCTGTAACCTAGAGCAGCTGTAAGTTTCACTGGATTTCTTTCCTAGTCTCAGCTCCTTTTTCATTCTTTGTGGGGTAAAAGAACATTTTAGCTGGAAGGAAAGCCTGCATTTACATCACGAGGCTTAAGGTGCCTCGGTGCAAGACAGGCCGCTGGAAAATTCCTGTGCCCTGTGCCGGTACCCACTGGCCTGAGGGGGTCACCCTCCCGCACTGGCTGAGACTACAGATCACACACGTCCTTTTCTGTTTCTCAGGCAAGTGGAGTTGCCCTCCTGGCTACACGGAGTCTTCCTACACACGGGCACAGATCATTTGTTTAATAGGTCTTGGCTTCTGTTGTTCTAGTTCTGTGATTTTCTTCATACAGATCACTACATCCTAGAGGTTATCAAAATACATGGTGAATGTTTAAAATCTTTAAAAAAATTGTTACAGTAAAACACATACTGCTGTTAATTCCCTTCAAAATACCTCTGTTTCCTTTAATGTACTTCCTCATTATTTTCTCCCCTTCCTGGACGGCTCTGGACGTCCTCCTGCATGAGTCTCCTTGTGAGATCTGACAAATGCTGTTGTTGCACAACAGGTGCCTAAAAACACGACACCGTGTCCTGCTCCACCTTCGTCACTCGCCTTGGTACCACGCGGCTCCTGGCTCCTCCCCAAATCCAAAATGACCCTGCGACTTAAACATTGTGAATTGAGTCAGGACATTGGGGCAGCCATGATGATGCAGGTTTTGTTAGATTTATACCTAAGCAATTTGGGAGGATGGAAACATAAATAGCAATTTCTTTTTTTGGGGGGGGGGTATTTTTTTATTTAAAGAGAAAAAAACAGGAAAAAGGTAGAAATATTACAGAATTTCAAGAAAAGAAGATAAACAGTAAGAATTCACTAGTTGATAAACTACATATCGTTCTTTTAGAAATAGTTATTCAAGTTACAGAATTAAAGCACACAAAGTGGACACTCAGGCAGTGAGAGTGCAAACAGATCTGTTCAGCAATCCAACAAGAACTTAGAAATATGGTCATCAATCCCACACAACCAAACATACATGCAGCTATATCTTTTATAGCGCTTCCTATTTCCTCTTTTTATTTAAAGAGAAGAAAGCAAAACAGAAAGAAGGTAGCAACAATACAGAATTCTAAAAGAAAGAAGGAAAAAGGAAAATGAGAAAAAGCCCTACTAAGAAATCAGTAATTTATAAATTATGTACTGTCATCCTGGATGTAGTTGTTCAAGTTACAAAGTTAAAGGGTACATAGTAAATATTCAAACAGTCAGACTACAAACAGTTCTGCTCAGAGATCCAACAAAGATTCAGCAGTATGGTCATCTATTTTACACACTCAAACTTACATGCAGTTATATCCCTTAGAGCACTTTCTTTTCCTCTCTTTTTTTACAATAGCAATGACACATTTTGGTTTTATTACACTTGTAGTTCTTATTTACTTTTTACACTAGAGACACAATATGATATTTATAAATATGATTCTTATTTATTTCACTAATGAGGATAGTCTCAAGTTGTCTCCCTTTACCTATGAAGGCCTCAAGATCATCCTTTTTTATAGCTGAGTAATATTCCATTGTATAAAAATACCACATCATTTTCATCCACTCTGCAGTTGATGGGCATCTTGGCTGTTTCCAGGATTTAGCTATCACAAATTGTGCAGCTATGAACATGGGTACACATATATCACTGTGATATGAACTTTTCAGTTCTTCTGCACAAATACCCAGGAGGGGAATAGCTGGATTGAATGGGGCTTCCAATCCTAGTCTTCTGAGAATGCTCCATATGGATTTCCATAATGGTTTCACCAGTCTACATTCCCACCAACAGTGGAGCAGTGTTCCTTTTCCCCCACAGCCTCAGCAACATTTGTCGATTTCTTGATGGCAGCTATTCTTTCTTGAGTGAGGTGGAATCTCAATGTTGTTTAATTTGCATTTCTCAAATAACCAGTGATGGTGAACATTTCTTCATGTATTTATTTGCCATTTGTATATCTTTCTCTGAGAACTGTGTGTTCATCTCAGATGCCCATTTTTGGAGAGAGTCTTTCAATTTAGGGGCTTGATGTTTTTCAATTCTTTATATATTCTGGACAAAAGTCCTTTGTCTGAGGGGTTGCTGGTTAAAATTATTTCCCACTCTGTTGGTTTTCTTTTCACTCTGTTGGTGATTTCCTTTGAAGTGCAGAAACTTTTCAATAATGTGAGATCCCATTTGTTGATTCTTTGAAGTGTTTCCTGTGCAGTTTGCGTTTGGTTCACGAATTCTCTGCCTACCCCTATGTCTCCAAGACTTCTACCTACCTTGTCTTCCAGTAGATTTAGTGTTTCTGTTTTAATATTGATGTCTTTGATCCATTTAGACTTTAGTTTGGTGCATGGTGTTATGCATGGATCTAGTTTCAGTCTTCGGCATGTAGAGAGCCAATTTTTCCAACACCATTTATTAAAGAGACTATCCTTCTTCCAGTGGACATATTTAGCCCCTTTGTCAAATATCAGGTGGCTGAGTGTCTTTGTAGTTGTGCTTGCATCTCCTAATCTGTTCCATTGATCCTCAGGTCTATTTCTTTGCCAGTATCAAGCTGATTTTATCACTGTGGCTTTGTAGTACTGTTTCAAGTCGGGAATTGAAATGCCTCCTGCCTTGCTTTTGCTGCCTAGAATTGCCTTTCTATTCTAGGTTTCTTCTGTTTCCAAATGAATTTTAAGAGTGTTTTATCTAGGTCTGTGAGGTATGTCAATGGTATCTTGATTGGGATTGCATTAAATCTGTATAACAGTTTTGGGAGTATGGCCATTTTCACAATGTTGGTTCTTCCTAACCAAGAGCAAGGAATGTCCTTCCATTTTCTAATATCCTCTTCAATATCCTTTTTCAGCATAGTATAATTTTCAGCATATAGGTCTTTTACATTTTTAGTTAGGTTGATTCCTAAGTATTTCATTTTTTTACATGCTATTGTAAAGGGCGATATTTCCATAATTTCTCTCTCAGTGAGTTGTGTACAGGAATGCTATTGACTTTGTATCCAGCTACACTGCTGAACTTGTTTATTACCTCTAGCAGTCTTTTAATGGAGTTTTTTGGGTCTTCTATATAGAGTATCATGTCACCTGCAAATAATGATAATTTAACTTCTTTCTTTCCTATCTTTACTCCATTTATTTCTCTCTCTTGTCCGATTGCCCTGGCTAGTGTTTCCAGAACTATGTTGAAAATGAGTGGTGATAGTGGACATCCTTGTCTTGTCTCTGATTTTAAAGTGAAAGCTTTCAGTTTCTGTCCATTTAGTATAATGTTGGGTGTTGGTTTGTCATAGATGGCCTTTATAAGGTTGAGGTAAACACCGTGTATTCCGAGTTTCTGAAAGGTTTTTATCATGAACATGTGTTGGACTTTGTCAAAAGCTTTTTCTGCATCTATTGAGATGATCATGTGGTTTTTGTTTTTGGCTCTGTTGATGTGGTCTATTACATTTATTGATTTGCATATGTTAAACCATCCCTGCATTCCTGGAATGAACCCCACTTGGTCATGATGTATAATCTTCTTGATGATTTGCTGCATTCTATTTGCCTGTATTTTGTTGAGAATCTTTGCATCAATGTTCATTAGTGAGACTGGCCTATAGTTCTCTTCTTTGGTTGGATCTTTCTCTGGTTTTGGTATCAGAGTAATACTTGCCTCCAGGAATGATTTAGGGAGGATTGCTTTTTTCTCAATTTTGTTGAAGAGTTTAAGGAGTACTGGCATCAAATCTTCTCTAAATTTCTTGTAGAATTCAGCTGTGAATCCATCAGGACCTGGACTTTTCTTTGTTGGTAAGTTTTTAATTACA
>PVLA01008817.1:0-83633 GCA_004027455.1 Hydrochoerus hydrochaeris | reverse complement strand
TAGTACTGTCTCATCCACGCTGCTGTCCTGAATTGAATCAAAACACTTCCCTTCCGCTGTTGTTCTGATTCTGGGCCAGAGCCCTGAGTCAGTTTTGGTGACTAAGGTGGATGAGTACACACTATACTTTGGTTTTTACAAGCCTGCCTACCTGGCAGCAGCATTCACCTTATTTTTGATTATTCCTCCTAAAGACATTTATGAAAAACTTTTTCATAAAGTGGCAAGAATAATGGGCAATGGAGTTAGAAGCCGGGGGAAGTTAGCACTGCTACCTTTCCTGTAACAATTTTTAAAACTTAAACCTTCACCGTTTACCCTGCTCATCCTCTGTCTTCTGTAGCAGAGGGAAGGAGATCAACAAGGACCCCCGATTGTAGGGACGGGGCCCTGCAGGTGGGGAGAGACAGGAGGAAGCCCTCCTCGGCTTTCTTGCAGGCTGATGGAGAGACTTACTAAGGGGAGGCCTCTGCCTCCACCTCTGAAGTTAGGCTCAAGCAATTAGAAGACACAGGCGAAGAAAGTAAAGCCAGGGGGTCCCAAGGAGCGCGATCCACACCAGCCCTTTACTTAACACTTAAACCTAAAGCACTTGTCCCCACGTCCCTCGCCCAGAACCCTGGCCTCCACCAAATACCAGGAAAGGTCACATGACCGCAAGAAATCCAAGGGGAGGACCAAAAGCATCCAGGGAGCCAATCGGATTCCAAGAGCCTAGATGGGACAAGGAATTCAATAAAAAGCAGTCGCAGCAGACAAGAATCTAGGAGTATTGGGCTGGGGCTGTAGCTCAGCAGCGCAGAGTGTAGCACAAGGTCCTACCAAAACACAAAAACAAAGTCCAAGAGTATTTATTTCCCTTTCAAACAATCCCTACCCTTCCAGAGCAGCTCTCTCCCTCCACCCTCTCCTATCTCCACCTTCAAATAAATTATCTGCTTTGATTTTAAACTCTGCTTCTTTAGTTCTTGTACTGAGGCTGGGCCACAGCACGGTGTTTACTCACGCCAGACAAAAGGTGCAGTTTCTCCCTGGGGGGAGGGACCTGGGCAGGGAGTGAAGACAGTGATGAACTGAAGTCTTGTATTTGTTCTTTTACATCTTTAAAAACATTGGTGCTTCCTCACTCCTGCCACCTTGTTTTGATCTGCTTCTCTGTCATACCCTGCCTTGGATCCAGGTGAAACCATGAACTAAACCCGCTACAAACCATAAGCCAAAAGCAGCCTCTTCTCTTTTACCTTGTGGGTGTAGGGTATTTTGTCCCAGAAATGAGAAAAGCAACTAAGACAGATTTTGGTATCACAGAAGTGGAGTTGTTGCTGTGACTACCTGGCCGCATGGTTCAGAAATCTCTGGAAATGGTTTTGTAGGAGGAGTTTGGAAAGGTTTGGAGATACTGGCTGGAAAAGCAGCCCTAGAATTCTGTGAACTAAGCTTGATGGAAAATTCTGGGTGGAGATCAAAAGACCAGAGTGAAAAGAAAAAAAAAAAGGAAGATGGTAAAGACCAGGCTCAGGGGGTCTCAGCTGGGAGCAAGCATTGCAGGCCACATGTGCTGCGCCTCGGCAGAAAATTTGTCTGCATTTTGCTAATGTCCTGTGACTTGGAGGAGACTGAGGGTAAGGGTGGCAGACTGATCTGGTAGAAGAAATTTCAAGGTAGCCAAAACTTCAGGCTGTGGTTTACATGGTGTTGGGGACTTTTAGCCAGTTCAACCTTGAGAATCAAGAGCTAATATGTCAGATTAATGATTTAAAAATTTTTGAGTTTGGTCACACAGGAAGCTCCAATAAACTTGGGACCTGCAAAGAGAGAACAGAGGGAAGCTTGGTTGGTGTAAATATTAGCATTAAAAAGAAGCCAAGTACCGTAGAGCAGGACAGTAGAAAAGGAGGCTTGTAGCCCAGCATGGTGGTACACACCTATAATCCCAGAACTTGGGAGGCTGAGGCAAGAGTACTGCCACAAGTATGAGGCCAGCCTGGGCTGTATAGTGAGATTGAGGCCAGCCTGAACTACGTAGTGAAAACCCTAACTCAAAACACCAAAATAAACAAAAAAGGCTTGAGAGCATCATGGGAACCAGCAAGACCCACCCTTCACCTGCTCAAAGCGGCAAAGTGAGAGGTTGCTTTCAGAAGAGGCTCCAGGCGCTGTGCAGGGACGGGATAAAGGCTGTCTGGAGTGCTGACTCCAGGGGGTTTCGGCCACAGTGCTCAAGCATCCACTCAGAGGCTGGCAAGCTCCAGACCCAGGCTACTGCCTCAGGTGGTGGTGGGCCTCGGTGTCATCTGTGCTGTGTGGCCTTTACAGAATGCAAGCATTGTGGGGTCAGGAAGGCTTCACCCGGACATCAGGAGAAGGCCTTGGAAGCCAGGCAGGCTGCCCTGAGGAGCAGTGTGTGAAGCTCTGAAAGGGAAGCCCAAAGTGCAGGGGAGATCCCAGAAAGACGGAGAAGCCAGGAGCGTGGGTCATCTGAGGACAGCTGCAGGGAAGAAGCCGTGAGGGCTGCCAGCCCTGGCAATGCTGTAGGGGTGGAGCGCCCCAGCTGCATGGGGTTTACGTTTCTGTTACATCTTGCCCTGGGTGCTGGACACAGAGTCACAGGATTGTTTGTTCATTCTTCTGGGTTTTGGTCTTGCTTTAATCCTATGCCTTTTGTTTTGTTTTGAGAAAGGGTCTTGCTGTGTAGTACAAGCCAGCCTTGAGCTCACTATGTAGCCCAGGCTGGCTTTGAACCTACAATATCCTTCCTCAGCCTCCCAAGTGGTTGGACTACAGGATTGCACCACCACACTGGGCTGGTCCCATTGCTTTCTGTTCCCCTGCTTGTCCCTTTTGAAAAGGCGATGTTTACCCTGTGTCATTGTATGTTGACAGTATTTAACTTTCTTTTTGAAAGGGGCTCATGATAAGAGTTTGCCTTAAATCTCAAAAAGACTTTGGATTTGGACTTTGCAGCAATGCTGAAATGGTCAGGACTTTGGCAACTCTTAGAGATGGATACGCATGAGTCTTTTGGAGGTCAGGGCAGAGTATTATGGTTTATATAGAGGTATGTGGTCTACCCCTAATTTGAAATTATACTATAAAGTTACTGTGATAAAAACAGCATGTTACTGGCAAACAAACAAACCAAAAAACCTTACTTGAAGATCAGTGGAGTAGATTAGAAGATGCAGGAACAACTCCAGACACACTCAGACACCTTTTGACAAAGGTGCCAAGCATATTCACTGGAAGAAAGCCTCTTTAATAAATGTTGCAGCCAGGCATGGTGGCTCATGCCTGTAATCCCAGCACTTGGGAGGCTGAGGCAGGAGGATCATTGTGAGTTTGAGACCATCCTGGGCTACAAAGTGAGCTCAAGACCTGCCCAAACTGCATAGAGAGACCCTGTCTCAAAAAGACAAAAAAAAAAAAAATGTTGCTGGGAAAGCTGGCTCTACACATGCCAAAGATTAAAATTGCACCCATATCTTTCACCATTCACTAAGCTAAAATCAGAATGGATCAAAGACCTTAATATTAAAATAGAAGCATTAAATCTGCTGGAAGATACAGTAGGTAAAACTCTTGAAGACATTGGTGTAGGCAAAGACTTTATGAACAAAACCGAAACTGCACATTGAAAAGCTTTTGCACAGCAGGAGAAACCAATGAGTGAAGAAACAACCCACAGAGTGGGAGAAAATGTTTGCCAGCTATTCTTCAAACATAGGGTTACTATCAATAACATATAAAGAACTCAAAAAAACCCAGTCTTTCCAGACTTGAAGACCCAATCCAAAAATGGGCCTCTGAGATGAATATGTACTTTGCAGACAAAGAAATACAAACATAAAATAAATATATTAAAAAATGTTCAACAGCACTGGCCACTCATGAGATACAAATTAAGACAACACTGAGATTCCCTCTCACCCCATAAAGAATGGCTGTTATCAATAAATCAGTTCCTGTGAGTTGGTGCCATGTATGGACCATGAGGAGGACAACCAGATGCCAGCCCCCTGGCACTCAGGCTGGGAGACAAGCAGAGCCAAGGTCCTCCCCCTACCACTGTGAGCAACTGATCTGGAGCAACACAGGCAGCGATGATAGCTACTGAAGTAAAATACAGCTTAATGCTTTAGTGTTTAGTGTTTCATTGACTTTGCAGGCCTAAATTTTTTTTAAATTGGTACCAGAGATCAAACTCATGACCATGCACTTGCAAGGCAAGCACTTATGCCTCTGAGCTAAATCCCCAGTCCCATGCAGGCCTAAAGCTGGTAGTCTGATCATCTATTCAGAGGATAACAATATGCAGTGTAGCATCTATGGAGGATCTTCTTCTGAAGGTGGTAGCCATTGTTGATTCCCTATTATCTTGTTTTAAAGTCCTATATTGTTTTCATTGCTTTGCTTTGTTTGGTTTTATTCTGTTTGTCCTTGTTTGGACAATTGCATGCAGATGTCCTGTGTTCTGGGTGAATGATTTGGGAATGACAATGTGCAATGTATGTACCACCATTGCCCTCAATTGACATGCTTTGAAATTTTTTTTTCTCTTTGAAATAATATGAATTTGGAAAAAAAAAATCTAACGTGCTCACTCACAGTAGAGCTTTTGGGAGATGACTGGGTCATGTGTGTGTGCTACTCATTGATGGATTGATTAGTCCGCCGATGATCTCAGAGCTCCATGTGATGCGGGGAGGTGGGTCCTGGTGGAGAGGGGAGTCCTTGGGGTGTGGCCTGGACCGGTCCATCTTTCCTACTTCCTGCTCCTCTTCTCCTCTGCTTCCCACTGCCGGCCCACCAGCTCGGTCTCCCTGCCCTGCCTCCTTGCCTCGGAGCCAGCTGACTGTGGACCGCAGCCTTGATAAGCCACGAGCCAAAAGAAACCTCTTCTCCTTTACTCTGTGGTGGTTGGGTATTTTGTTTCAGTGATGACACTCAGAGGGGTATGTTTGTACTTCTATGAATTAGATGTTCTAGATTCAACATATATGAGAGATCGCACAGAGTTTGTCTTTCTGTGCACATGCTGCTTCTGCATGCGAGTGCTGTTTGCGTCTTCCTTACATATTTATCACTGTGGGGCAGCAGTGAGAATTCATCCCCTGAAAAGTAGGCCTGGAAACAAAACAGCCCTAGTTGTGACTCACTATCTTTCCCCTCTATTTAGTGGATTTCAATACCACAAGACTTGGAAAGAAATTATTTCCCCAAAAAACTCAACACAGAGGAATATTTTTGACTCATTTTTTCCCTTTGTTTGGTTTATGGGGGTTTGTTTCTTTCTTGGTCTTGTTCTTTTGTTCTTTTTATATGTTTCATATTATTTTTATGTTATTTCTTCCTAATTGTATTTACTCTATTGGTATTTTTTTTTTTTTTTATCTAGCAGCTTCCAGTGCTGCTGAGTGTCTAGAATTTTGATTATAATGTGTCATAGTTTTTTCTGGTGCTGGCTCTTTGGGTTCTGTATGCCTCTGCTAATTGTATGTTGAATCTTTATGTAGATTGGGAAAGTTTTCTGCTATGATTTCTCTGAGTACATTTTTATACCTTTTGAGTTACAAAAAAATAAAAAAGACTTTGAAGCAATCAAACAATTACAGAAAAAATGCAGGCACAGTAGCAACTTGTTTCCTGGACCATTTCAAAGTCACTGGCCATTACGGACACCCCCAACCCCAAGCCCTTTACTGTGTGCTTCCTTCAACTGAGGACTTCTGCTTTCCCGGCTTGGGGTGCAACAGGAAAGGAGAAGCTGCTGACGTTAGACGTTGCTGTCATCTGGTTCTCCAACCCCAGTGAGCCCCGTTAGGTGTCTTAATATCTTCTTCAGGGCAAAAGCATCCTTTTCAGAACCACCTGCTGGCTATGGTTCTCATGCCCTTTAAAATACCCGTCAGGGCCAGGGATGTAGCTCAGTGGCACAGCACCTGCCTGGCAAGCACGAGGTCATGAGTTCAATTTCCAGTATCCAAACAAAGAAACAGACATAACAAATGAAATACGCTTCAGCTGGGAAGAGGAAGATAGTCTTTCCAGTCTTTAATGACTTGTGCACTTGGAGCAGTACAGCCCAGTCATTTTGTAGAGCACAATGAACACTACAGATGTGGAGAGATTTACCACTTATTGTAAGGCGTTGGCTCCCAGCGTGGCGGCTGAGGAGTCCCCCGGCCTGTCATCTGCAGAATGGGGGTCCAGGAGCGCTGGGGGCTGAACCGGGCACTTGCAGCCTGAGGACCAGGAGCTCTGCAGGCAGAAGACAGTAAGAGCGGGCCCGGGCAGGCCGAGCATGTGTGGAGCCTTCTCCTGCCTGTTTCTGTGGACACTGGCGAGGCCACCTGCTTCCTCAGCCCGAGTGAGGACTGCTGCTGGCAGCACCATGACATTGGACTAGGCGCCCAGCTGTCCTGTGGCTCAGACCTGTCGACCATAAAATGAACCAGTATAGTGTTGGTCAGTTAAAAACCAAGCATCTTTTAGGTGAAATACCTGGAGAGGCAGCCGTTCCTCACCGTCCTGACGGGGCGGAGGGGAGAGTCACTCTCTGTGGTTGTCCAGAGGCCGAGTGACCAGGTTTCGGTGCGGACACCTCCCAGTGGGGCTGCTGTCTTCTCCTGCATCCTATCAGGGGGCGCACAGCTTTTCTTTGTGCGGTTACTAATGGAAACCTAGCTAAGGATGTGTCCTTTAGAATTTTCACCTGGTAAGTTATTTTCTCCTGTGGTAATTAGCAATTTGTTTCTGATGCTGTGTAAGTAGCCCATTCTTCATCAAGCTTTTAATTAATTATATCACAGGTTAAATGGGCCTTAATTTGTGACTATTATTATCTTTTATTCTTTTTTTTTTTTTGAGACAAGGTCTCACTATGTAGTTCAGGCTGTGTTGAACTCTGCAGCAATCCTCTTGCCTCAGCCTCCAGAATGCTGGGTTATAGGTGTATGCCACCATGCCTGGTATCATTTATTTTGATACCCAGTTATGTACCATGTAGGCAGTGGAAACCCCTTTAAAGTGACTAAGACGCTCCCTCTCACACTGGCCTGGGACTCACTATGGAGCCCATGCTGGCCTTGAATTCAAACTTGAGGCAGTCCTCCTGCCTCAGCCTCCTCCTGAGTGCTGGGATTATAGGTGTGCACCTCCACACCCCACTCTTGATTTGTCCCCATCATGTGATTCTCTTTCTCTCCAGCACATGATATTAATAAATTCTTTGAACCCTTTCCCTACCCCAGGCCTGGGATCTGCCATTTCTCTGAGGTAAACCTGAGTCTTTTTAGGAGCAGTATGTGTACACCGTGTTCTGGAATGTGGTATTTCAAAGCTGTGTCCTTGGAGAGAGCCATGACATTCAGGCATATCTGTAGCAATCCACACATACACAGGCACATACTTATCCATCAGTCAATAAGTCCATGAGTGAAAACTGACACCAGCAATCTATCTAATTGGATCAATATGGGAGAGCTAATTGGCTATAGCAACTGAATTTCAGACACCAACAGAGTTTTTTTTTTTTTTTTTTTTTACTTTTTTAGACAGGGTCTCGCTATGCAGTTCAGGCTGGCCTTGAGCTCACTTTGTAGCCCAGGCTGGTCTCGAACTCGAAATGACCCTCCTGCCTCAGCCTCCCGAATGTTTGGAATTATAGGCCTGAGCCACCACGCCTGGCTTAGTTCTTTTTTTTTTTTTTTTTTTTTGAGTCACTGAATTGCTTTGGCTCTCTAATTTTTCTTAATTACAAAAGTAGAAGACATGCCCTGTAAAAATAATACTCTTCCTTTCCTCCAAAATCCGAATGATTGTGGAGTAATGGTGGAGAGACTGCTACCTAGCACAGAACAGGGAAGATGTATGTAGAGGTCACATGCTGATTTGAAGTAATTGTCTAAGTATTTCCTGTGGCTTAGCTTCTGCCAGTGACACTGTGGGTGGAAAAGTGAGTAGTGAGAGTTTCTGCTCTTGCTCAGAAGTTAAAATACAAAACACTGCTCTGAAAGCTTCAAGGGCTTATAAACATCCTTTGGGAAAAGAGAGAGGTAAATATGTGTCTTCAATTTATATAATGAAATCAAGTATGTTTTTTTAAATCTTTAAGCAACCCTCCTTCCCTAATTCCTACACTTCAGAACCCGCTTTGGCTGTTCTGCGGTCTTTGGCTGTTCTGCGGTCGTGCTCCTTGCCTGTTGTCACCCAGTTTCTGACTCCCATACTCCCCAGCACCCTCCCCGAGAGCTCGGGAAAGCCAGCGCGTAGCGCAACCCATTTTCCTGAGCAGACTCAGCTCGGTGGGCGTTAATACTCTAACGTTTATTTTCCGACAGTCACGGTTCCCAGTGGCGCTCTCTAGAATCTCTCAAGACAGTTTCTTGATCCCATCCCACAGTGTTCTCATCGCTTTGTTATTAAAAACACAAAGCCAGCCCAGCTAATTTCACTCCGGGGTGAAACTGCATCGCGTCTGACTCAAGCACAGTCCCTCGGGCTCCCGGCACCGGCTCCCGGTCCTCCTTCGGCGGCAGCAGCAGAGCAGGGTCTCACAGGCGGGGCTGACGGCTTTGCGCCAGTCGCGGCTGCTGCCGGCCTTACGCGACCAGAGGTTTGCAGGCTTCTTCGGTTCATCCTGAGTCACTTTCCCACCAGGGCAGTAGCGAGGCGACGGGCGTGGCTCGGCAGAGAGGGGGCATGGCCCAAGGGGCGTGACTGAGATAGTAATGAGGGCGGGGCATGGCCCGGCGGAAGGGGGCATGGCGAAGGAAAGGGGCGTGGTCGAAAGGGGGCGTGACAGTTAGTAGTGAGATGGGTGTGGCCTACCAGAAGGGGCGTGGTCGAAGGGACCTGAAGAATGAATAGCGAAAGGGCGTGGAGTGGCGAAGGGGGCGTGGCCGAGGGCGTGGCGGTTCGGAAGTCGCTCACCCGGTGGGGTCAGGAAACAGCAGCGCAGAGGGTCGTCTCAGGTCAGACACCGCCTCCCGGCAGCAAACCTGCGGGCTACCGCATAATCCGCACACCTTCCGAGCACAGAGGCTGCGAGGCCGTTGTAGATCTAAACCACAACGTCTGTCTTCCTTCGTATTGGACCCAACGTGAAACTGCCCCTCCGCACGCCGCGGTGACTGAGTGTCTAGTTCAGGCGGCGTCCCAGAAGACTGCAGCGCGGGGTCTGACCCGGCTGGTGTGTTTCCCACAGTTCCGGGGTCCAGGAATTCCGCCTGCAAGGTGCTAGGAGACTAGGCGTCTGTGGGGAGCACCTTTCTCGCTGTGTCCTCCCACTGGAAAGCAGAGAAAGTGAGGGCCAGCTTGTGTCTCCTCCTCCTCGTCCTTTCCTCCTCCTCCTCCTCCTTGAGGCAGGGTCTCCTGTAATCCGGGTTGACCTGGGACTTGCATAGCCCACACTGGCCTAAGATCCTCCTGCCTCAGCCTCCAAAGTGCTGGGATTACAGGCCTGTTCGCTGTGTGTCTCTTCAGGAAAGGGCTCCAAGCCCATTCATGGGGCCCCACCCGAACGGCCTAATTAGCACCCCAAAGCTCTGTTGCCACTTTGGAGGGAGGTGTGAGCCTAGTTTTGGCGGACAGTGCCACAGTACTTCCCTTCCTAACAATGAGGCAGCTGGGAATGGGGTGGAAGCTTTCCACCTTCTTGGGTTCCTCACAATACGGTCTCTTTAGATCCACGTTTTTGAGCTCTGCCATCAAGCAGCTTCATGTCTCCACCAAGCGGCATGAATGCTTCTCGGTCCTCAGAAATACCGTTGATGGCTTACATTCCTGCTGGACCCTGCGGGCAGCGGTGAGGAGGTGACCGGTGCAGGGAGGGCGAGTCGCCCTGTGGGAATCAAGGTTTAACGATTTTTATTATCAGACCTTTCTGGATACAGGAGATTGGGATAACTTAAAAAAATAAACCTTTAAAACTTTTTAACTTAAATTGATCTTAAAGGGTATTATTACTTTGAAGCCTCATAGTTCTCTTAACAGATTTAAATAAAGAAGAATTTCAGGTTCTGGCTCAAATATGGGCATAGTTGAAGCGTTCCCAGTGGCTGACGAGCGCCGCAAGGGACAGTCCCGCGATGGTGCCATCCCGACTTCTCGGCTGAATCCTTTCTGAGTGACAGGTTTGAGACCCACATCCTTCTTGTTAAGAACTCGGTAATGGATTTGGTTAATTAGAGATAGGTAATTTTACCTTGTATTAATCATCCTCTGTCAGAATAAATTAACCTTTTGAGCTCCCATTTTCTGGAATTCCCAGCCTCCACAGGCATGATTCTTGAGGCATTCCATACCCTCATAAAATTTAAAACTCATTTGAACTTGCCAATACCTCTCATTAATAGAGTTATTAAATGTAATAATCACAGAGATTGACTTCTTAGATCATCAAAGATCAGCTTTAATTCAGGCCCCTCCCCGTTTGCCCCCTTCCTCCAAGAGTGGAGAAATCCCATTAACATCTCCTGTCTTCCTTTCTTGACTTATAGACTGGGGAGAGCTTATTCACCTCAAGTGGTGGAAACGGGATAAAACCTACAGCAGAGTTTGACATGCACTTCCGAGGTGTTTGGAAGGTTATCATTGGTGTTAGTTTTTAATAAGATCTGTAGGAAGATTTCACTTTGCCACCACGGATGCGTTAATCCCTAATATTCTGGAGTCCTTTTCTCTGTCTCCTCTGTATTCAGGCTGTAGAGAAACATGTCCAGAGAAACCTGTATGCTATGCAGTTTCCACCACTGCTGGCTTCCAGGGTCCCTCGGGTGGTCCCAGAAACAGATGTGTCAATAAGGTCACCAATCACAGAGCTCATTGGGTGAAGATCCCATGATAAATAAACTAAATAAAATAAATAAAAAAAATCCAGCATGCACTCAAATAAATTGATTAACAGTGTAAATATTGGTTCATTTGCTTTTTTAAGGCAAAATAATGCAGTGGATGTCAGCAGGGCAATTTGGGAAATATTCAGACATTTGGCTCTAATTAGAAAGGGAGGAAAACACATCAGAACTAGATTCCATTTGGGCAGGGTTTGTTTATCCTTCTCATCTTGAGTTGGAGCCAAAACTTTCAGTTTTGACTAATTCTTAAATGTTTCTCCAAATTTGGGCAGAGCCTGTGGCCTATTTAGAGAGAGATGCAGCTTCACTCAGCACTAGGAGGAGGTGGGACTCAGCAAACTGAAGAGGAGGAGAGGGTCTCGGGATGAATATGGCAGGCATAGGGTGCGCAAAGAGAGGGTCTGTGGATTCTCCTTCCATGGAGCAAATCCTGTCCATCACTCTCCCTTGGGCCAAGAAGCCATCCTCTAAGGAAGTGCTTGGAGCAGGGTTCCCACCCTTTCCCACCACCATAAGGGCCTGCTGTCTTCCAAGTGAGGACCTTTGTGTTGTCCACATCCCGAAAGAGCTGGCACATGGCTTTGGAGCTGGGCTTCAGGACAGGCTATGCTGCTGGGTATTGATAAGGAGAACAGAAGGTGAGATTCTGGGGGACCCTGGAAAATGAGTGAGGTGCCATCTTGCTGGACCTTTTATTTGAAGAGGAAAAGGAAGTATCTTCTTGGCTTTGGGGAGGTATCTTGAAAACCAAAATGTTTGAGTTATTATTATTACTATTATTACTGTAACCTTAATTCTTATCCAGCACCATGGGGTCCATCTTACTTTTGACTTTTTCCATATTTGTGACTCTCTTCTCTGCCAGTGAGAATCCCAGCTCCACCTTATCCTTAATATGTTTGCTTACTTGGTCAATTCTCCTATCTGTTCTGTGTTACTGTAACAAAATGTCTGAGTCTGGGCACTATACATTTGGAGACTGGGTTACAGTGAGTGGGTAGCATCAGGGCAGAAGCATGTGATGAGGGGCAGAGTGACCTCAGGATGGGAAGGGAGAGGAGTCAAACTCACCACTTTGCAATAACTTCCACTTGCAGGTCTGCAAGCCTGAGCCATTCCCATAGACAGTGTTAAGCTGATCCTGATGTTAGAGTCACCATGACCTAGATACTTCCCTCCCATCAGGCCACTTGTTACGGGGTCCACCACATCTGCACGACCACACCAGGTCAGGGTTCCACACACTGCCCTGTGGGGATGAGCCACATGTAAACTGTGCCCCCACTACAGCTCGTCTGATGGGCTTCTCCTCCATCTAGGTACCTCTTCACCTGGCCAGACTTGGGCTTTTTGCCAGGTGCCCCTCCACCTTCTGCAGAAGTGCTTGCCATGTCCCATTGTTCTAAGACTTTGGGATCCTCCATGTAATTTAAATTTGCACTTATATTTACCTGTGAAGTCGAGCAATTGTGAATGAAGCACATCCGAATAAATTCATTCTCTATTTTACATACACGATCTTCAGTAAAATCAACATCACCCAAGAGTTTTGTGCTAGTTACTTGATAGTTTTTAAATCAGAACTGAATTTTATGTTCATCCACGCAGGAGATATTATTTGAAGCTTTTATTTATTTAACAAATGTTTACTGAATTCACAGTACATTCTACTTGTTATTCTAAGGCATCAAGGGTCCAGTGGAAACAAAGAGACAAATTGCCTTATGTCTGAGTTACTTTCTTCCTGGCTGGGAAAAAATACTCAACACTTGTAAGTTCCAGGAGGGGAGGTATATTTCGGTTTACCATCAGCCCATAGTCAGCAGCCCCTGAGGAGCCCAGAGGTTCACATCGTGAGGCACAGGAAGCAGAGAGCAGAGAGGAGCCAGGCGGGAGAGAAACCCCTCCAGGCCACGCCCCCAGGGACTGCCTATTCCAATCAGACCTGAGGAGGGAGACAAACCTTTTCAGGCCACGCCCCTACTGGCTGCCTCTGCCAATCAGACCTGAGCAGGGAGGGAGACAAACCTTTCCAGGCCACGCCCCTACTGGCTGCCTCTGCCAATCAGACCTGAGCAGGGAGGGAGACAAACCTTTCCAGGCCACACCCCTAGTGGTTACCTCTGCCAATCAGACCTGAGCGCGGGGTGGGGGTGGGGAAACCCATTTAGGCCACGCCCCTCACCCTGCAGTTGTCAAGGTCACCCTTCTCACACCGTCACAATCACAGACACTGAGGAGTATTTACACACCACTCTTCCCTAAAAGAAGGGTAAACCTGAGTCGCTGGTAGGAAAAGGGATGTACCTTAGGACCATCATGCTAAGTGAAACCCATCAGGTGCCCAAGTTCAAATATCACGAAGGGGCTTCTCTTAGGGGAGAAGCCAAAGTATAAACACAGCAATCTAAAGGGCGGATAGTAGGAGGCAGGAGGTAGGCCTTTCTCAGAGGTGGAGGGACCGAGAGACGGAGGGGGCTGGGAGGGAGGGACAGGACCGCGAAAGGGATTAAGCTGTGATCCACGCACGAACCTGTCCTAGCAGGACTGAGTAAATGGGAGCAAATGATAACGTTTCTATTTTTATGACCATTTCTGACAGTCCACCCGGAGTGGACGGAAGGAGATCTGGGTTCCCCCTGGAAGGATAAACCTGGTGAGCAGCAGCGCTGTGCAGGGCCCTCAGAATGCGTCCGAAATACCGTGACAGAGTTTGGCCTTTTAGTCTATGCTGGCCTCGAATTTGCGGCAATCCTCCTGCCTCAGCCTCCGGAGTGCTGGAATGGCAGGCGTGCACCACCACGTCCGGCTTTGGATCCGTTTTTCCAGTGTGGTTTGGCTTTAAAATGAAACAGTACGAGAGCGGGGACTGCACTCAGCGGGCAGTGCTTACCGCGCCGCGGGGCCGGTTCCCACAGGTGCCCAAACCCACCAAGTCTGCTGAGAAAGCTGAGCGGACTCCTAACTCCCCGCGCTGCGGGCGCCTTCAGCCCCTGCACCCAGATTTTTGGGCGTCTGGCGCCACCTGCTGGTCGAATAGCAACCGTTCAGTTTTCCTTCTGGGAATTTTCATTCAAAAAGTAGTTAGGTACTTCCTAAAGCCATCAATCAAGTCGATAAGTAAAATTATTTAAAATGCTACCATAAAGACATTTTGTGCAAACAATATTCCTGTACAGTATAAACTACCTAGGATTTTGACAGAGTTTCAATCTTTTTTTTTGTATCAGGGATCAAACTCATGACCTTGCACTTGCCAGGCAGGCACTTAAGCTACAGAGCTAAATCCCCAGCCCCAGAGTTTTAATCTTGAATGAGCTCTTTTACATTTATTTCATTTATTTTTGATTTATTTATATATTTTTTGAGACAGGTTCTCCATATGTGATTCAGATTGGCCTTGGACTCACTATGGAACCCAGGCTGGCCTGGACCTCACTGTGATCCTCCTGCCTCAGCCTCCCAAGTGCTGGGGTTACAGGTGTGTGTCACCACACCTGGCTTCTCTCTCTCTCTCTCTCTCTCTCTCTCTCTCTCTCTCTTCCTTCCTTCCTTTTTTTTTTGAGACAGGGTCTCACCATGTAGTTCAGGCTGGCCTTGAACTCACTTTGTAGCCCAGGCTGGTCTAGAAGTCACAACAATCCTCCTGTCTCAGCCTTCCGAGTGCTGGGATTACAGGTGTGCACCACCAACACCCGGCAAAACACATATTTTAAACTCCTAATTTTTTTTTCTACAGGACTTTCCTGCAGGACAAATGAGTGACAAAGACATATTTTGAGGTCTCTGTACTTTAATAAGCTGTGAAGTTCAGAGTAAAATCATTGTGGAGCTTTTTAATCTGGGAAATCATCAGAACAGAGATGGGAAACATCACGGCCAGGCTGTGGATGGCGGGGCCGGATGCGTCCAGTTAACTCTGCGAAAACGCTGCTTTTATTTTGTGATGTTAGAACTGGGCTTTTATATTAGGTACTCTGGGAATTATCATCAATTCTTCGGTAAATTGCTGGGTTTATGGCAGAACAGAGCACCTCACAAACACGCAAGCAGTGAGTGGTAAACCTGCACCTCCCGCCTGCAAACAAGGGCACCTGCAGCCGTCTCTGCCGCTGAGCGGGGCTTGAAATGGAAGATTCTGGAGCAGCATGGCTCTCTCTGTGCATGACTTTTTAGTACTTTTAGCAACTTATTTTTTTTATTGCCACGTTTTAGAGATACGTAATGACCACATTTGTCACTGGGGATTTGCACACACCGTATCTTACTTCTCCTTTTTCTCCTCCCTGCCTTCAACCCCTCCTCCCCTCCACGGTTATGGGAACTTTGTTTCCATTTCCCCGTTTTTCTTACCCTCCCCCACGCCCCGGTGCCCCTTCCCATCTGAACATTTCTTCCCATTTCTCAGCATGTATTGTTGAGGGCCGCAAATTCACAGTGACTGGTTGTGGGATGAAAGGGAGGATTGGGATTGTTGGTACCACCCAGCTGAGATTTCCCATCCACTCTTCTGAGCATAAGATCATTTCCGCCTTCCTAGTCCTCTGAGGATTCTATTCAGGGACAAGATACTTGAAAGGTAAGATTACCCACACCCCCCAGAGCTGGCGTTTCTGGGTGAATTGTATCCTGCCCTAGTCCCTCCCATCACTGTATAGACTGAATAAATAGAGGCTATTTTTGAGACAGGTTCTCCACATGGAGCAAAAGAGGCGGGATCCAGAGACACTGACTTCCAGCCATTGTTGTACTTGTCTCTTTTTTATTTTTCTGGTGACACTCTTGAGACTGACAAATGGGGCTCTTGGCCAGGTTCCTGATAATATACATCTTGGTCCTTATTTACACTTTCAATTTCTCATGTTAGAGAACAATGATAGTTAAACGTGTGTCTGATTTATTTCACTTAAAAGTATGACATCAAGGTGCATCCATTTAGCTAGAAATGTCTCAGGTTTATCCTTCCTTATGGCAGAGTAGAATTCCATTGTATAAAAACCCATCTTGTCTATCCATCATCAGGTGAAGGGTATTTGGGCAGTTTCCAAGATTTAGCTATTACCTGTAAACCTAAGTGTGCATATATCACCGTGGTGTGAAGATTTCACTTCTTTTAGGAATATACCAAGAAAGAACAGCTGGGTCAAATGGGGCCTCCAGTCCTAGTTTTTTGAGGACTCTCCACATTCATTTCCACAGTGGTTGTACCAGTCTACACTCCCACCAAATGTGTAGAAGTATTTCCTCACAGTCTTGCTAGTATGTGTCATTGGCTGACCACTCTTTCTTTTTTTTCTCCAAATTCATTTCATTTCAAGGAGAAAAAGAAAAAGAAAGAAAAAATTAAAACAAAATTTCAAAATACATCAATCAGGGGGCAAAAATGGTACATATATTATGCATTGTCACCCCCAAATTATTCACTCAGTGCACAAGACATCTGCATTCAATTATTCAAACAATACAAGCACAAATCCTTCACTGAACACTTGTGCATACATTTATTTTATTTATCATTTCTACTTCTACACCCAAGAATCATGTATGCATTTTAGGTGCCCATTTTTGGACTGGGTCTTTAAATTTAGGGGGTATGTATATGTTCTCTGTCTGAGGAAGAGCTGGTGAAAATTTTTCCCACTCTGGGTTGTCTCTTTACTCTGTTGGTGATTTCTTTTCCTGTGCAAAAGCTTTTTAATAAGAGGAGATCCCAGTTGTTGATTTCTTATAATATTTTCCATATGACTGGGGTTGTTCATAAAGTCTTTGGCTGTACCTGTGCCTTCAGGAGCTTTATCTATTCTCTCTACTAGCAGGTTTAGTGTTTCTGCTATAATATTTAGGTCTATCTGTTTTGATTTTAGTTTAGTCTGTGGTAAAAGATACAGGAATAATTTTAATCTTCAGCATGTGTAGAGCCAGTTTTTCTAGCGCCACTTATTAAAGAGGCTATGGTTCTTCCAGGGAATGTGTTTTACCCCTTAGTCAAAGATAAGGTGGCTGAGTGTGTCTAGAATTATTTTTGCATCTTCTCATCTATCAGGGACCTGGCCAAGATCCCCAACAGCCTATGTGAGGGGAACAGTGGAGGATAAAATGAGAAACAGAAGCACATTTAGTGCTGTGTGACGGGAGGCTGGCAGGTCAGTGCCTCAGGAGGGGCAAAGACCCAGATATTCCACACCAGCCACTGCGCTGGGTGTGTGCGATGCAGTGAGTGTGCACAGTGATAGGAGGGCTTAGCAGGGATTCCAGGTCCACGGTCAAGAGGTTGATGACAGTGAGGGCAAAGAATAATCCTGGGACGTCTCAAGAGGGTGGAGATGATTTCACGCTAAGAAGGATCTTGCTCTTGAGGGTCCTTTTTCACTTTAGTAGTCTTAGTTTATTTAGTCTTAGTGGGAGAGGATGGACCCCCCCCCAAGAGAGTTAATGGGAAGTCTCAAAAGGGTGATACTCTAACCCAAGCCTCCATTTATCCCTTAGGGAAGAATGAAAAATTGGCCATTTTGAATTCATAGTGTTCAGTACCAATCTGTTCCATTGATCCTGGGGCCTGTTTCTTTTTGGCAGTGCCATGCTGTTTTTATCACAGTAGCTCTGTAGTATAATTTCAAGTCAGGGATTGTGATGACCCCTGACTTACCTTTGTTGCCCAGAATTGCTTTTGCTATTCTAGATCTCTTCTGGTTCCAAATGAAAATAACGATTTTTTTCCCCTTTTTTTCCAAACCCATTTTATTTCAAGGATAAAGATAAGAAGAAGAGGAAGAGGAGGAGGAGGAGGAGGAGAAAGCAGAAAAGGAGGAGGAGGAGAAAGGGAAGAAAACTACAGCAAAATTTCAAAACACATTGAAGAAGAGGAAACTACAGCAAAATTTCAAAGCACGTCACCGGGGAAGGCACCAGTGGCAATGCATTGTGCTCTGCAGGATTGCTTTCTCTAATTTTGCAAGATACATGACTAGAATTTTGACAGAGATTGCATCAAATTTGTGCAACAATTTTGGGAGCATGGCCATTTTCACTGTGTTGGTTTTTCCTACCTGGGAAGAGGGAATATCTTTTCATTTTCTGGTGTCCTCTTCAATCGTCTTTTACAGAGTACTGTAGTTTTCAACTTAGAGGCCTTTTACATTCTTTGCTAAACTGATTCCTAGGTATTTCATTTTTTGGGGGATGCTATTTTAAAAGATGTCATTTCCCTAATTTCTCTCCCAGTGAGTTTGTTGTTTGTGTACAGGAAGGCTATTGATTTTTGATGTTGACTTGGTATCCAAGGCTTCACACTAAGCTATATCCCATATTTTTAAAATATTTTTTTTTGTTTTGAGGCAGGCTCTTATAAGTTGTTGGTGTCAGACTTGCAATCCTTCAGAATGCTTGGGTTCTAGGAAATTACCTACTGTTAAAGTGACCAATTGCTGCTTCTGGTAAAGGCTTTATTTCATCTCTATTATAAAAGCAATTCAATGAGTATTTATTTGGCACTGCCACTGACCTTTATTTTGTATTCCTTTATTCCTTATCAGTTTATAGAGGCAGCATCTGCCTATCATTATAAAGCTGACATCAACATTCATCTTTCCAGCATCCCTTGCAGCTATGGATACATGATCTAGGCTTAGCTAATCTTTTTTTTTTTTTTTGAGATGAGGTCTTACTATGTAGTCCAGGCTGGTTTTGAACTTGCAGAAAAGCTCCTGCCTCAGCCTTCCAACTGCTGAGACTCAGGCATGCACCACATGCCTGGCTTGGCTTCACTAGTCTTTGGTACCCACCTGTGACTTTGAGTCAGTTGCTGGTGGCCCAAGAAGTAGAAAGTCCTCTTTGGTGGTAGAGGGGTGCTGTAGACATGCTGCTGTCCACTATTGGGGCAGTAGGGACAGTGGTGTTTGGGAATCCTGTGGTCTATTTCTCAAGTTCCCTGCTGGTGATATCATAGCATAGTCCCTGGCACCCATGGTCTGAGGGTTGTGATCTTTGTCTCCCTGAGCTGGGCTGTGGGGCTTGACTAATAACTGGGCCTAGTTCTTCAGATAGTAGAGTGATTATGAAAGTTGTCAAGTAACTTTCTGTTTTAAAATTTTATATACAGGACTGGGCATGGTAGGACATGCCTCTGGGCACGTGGGAGGCTGAAGCAGGAGGATGGGCTGTGAGTTCAAGTCCAGCCTGGTCGACATAGTGAGACCCTATTAATTTTTTTTTTAAACATAAAGCAAATTTACTACACGTGATGTGTAGTTCTACAGCTTTTGCAGTGTTTAAAGTTGCACATCCACTACTGCTGTCCTGACATGGAACGGTTCATCACTCCTGACTGTCTATGCTGCCCCTGGGTACCCACCTCCCTCTACTTACACCCCAATCTGATTTCAATCCCTGTAGTCCTCCTTTGTCCAGAATCCTAGAATATTCTCCAGTGACCTCTTAATGCCGTTATGAGGACATTATAATAGTTACAATAAATGAGAATAAACTTATCTTCTGTTAAAAGTAGCACCTGGAACTCATATAGGCTCAGCATTTGTTTTCTTATCTCTGTTGTTTTCATAAACTGGGGCTTCTCAGAGGAGGCTTCCACGGACCGCGGCAATGTCACAGTGCAGGGTCCTTGTCCGGAAGGACGGATTAACCAGCCCAGGGCTGCCCTGAGAGCTAACGGAAGGAAAGGCCACAGTCAAGGCGCACATTTTCTGACCCCAGTCTGCACGAGGGGGATTCTGACGCATGTGTCTCTCAGACACGCTTACCTGAATCTTTGTTACGTGACATTGGTGACACTGGCCAGCGCTTTCCGTTTGACTGCAGTAGATCAAGGCATTCGAGAAACACGATCCTGGCAGAGCAGTGCTCTGTCGTGTGTCGGTCCCCCGGTCTGCTGAGGGGTGTGCAGGCTGCTTCCAGGTGCCCACTGTGGACTGTGCTGCTGTGAGAACGGCACACCTGGCTCACCCTACCGTGATGTCTCTTTTTTAAAATTTAATTTTAAAGGGCATAAAACAGCAATCAAGTAAATTGAAACAGTGATAAGACAGTAGGGGAACATGAACTCGGTGCACCTGCCTGTCAGACTCAGACGTGATTTTCCCAGCACCCACCTCGGAGAAAACCCAGCTCAGCACCGGTACCCTCAGCAAGCACAAGATACCACAAGAAGTGATAAGATGGAGTGTGGAACCTTCCAGGCACTGAGACAGACACCTGAAGCCAGCTGGACATTACACCAGATGTCCCCAGGTCTTTGCCCACTGTCCCATGGGCATTTAGAGACGTCAGTTGTGGATATTCACCAAGATCGTCCAGTCTCATGTCCCTTGCTTTCTTTCAAGTGCCATAAAAAAGCCCATTTCTCTTTGTCCCCTACAGAGGGTCTTGTCACCCTCTGTCTGCCTGCACCCAGGCACAGTAAATTCCATGCCACATTGTCTTAAAAAAAAAGAATTAAGATCGCTTCTCGGCCTTTTGGCTAAGGTCAAGTGTAAAAAAGAATCAAGGTGTCCGGCACTAGCTCTCCACGATACACGTCATCTTTGTGCACTGCAAACATGGATTAATGAAAAGGAAAAAGACAAAAACACGAAGTCGAATTTTTCCTGACACTACAAGTGCATTTTCAGTAACTGATTAAAGCTCAGTAACAGGAGCCTCTGAACACGGCGGTGGATTTCACATCAAGGCCGCTTTCACAGCCTCAGATCCCAGAGCCTGCGTTAGGACTGCGAGGGAAGGGCTCGCGGCTCTGCGACCTCCGGAGGGCCGTGGGACATTCAGACAGTGAGTTCGTTCTGAAGAGCGCTAATTAATACTTCTCCCTGCCCTGACCAGCTGAGGATCCTCAGAGAGCCGCATCCCATTTCAAATCCAATTAAAATTATATCCACTGCTAAATTAACCCACGTACACTCACATCTTGATAGGAAATGACATAGTCTCACGACACCGATTAATTAATCCAACATGCACAAAATATGTCAAGAAAATTACGAATCCACCTATCCCGAAGTTCAGCTGGAAGGCCTTCGCCAGTGTCACACGCCACACGGGTTCCTCCTCCTCCTCCTCCTCGAGGAGCAGCGCTGGCAAATATTTCACCATCTGCCTGTTTAAATGCAGTGAAAGAAATGTTCTTTTCAAAGCATATGGTGATATAATTAGGTGTCTCTGAATATAGCAAGGTTGGAAAAGGGAGCCGGAGGAGGGGAACCGCGGGAGCCCAGCCGCTCTGGGCTGCATGGCTCTGAGGGGCCCGGGAAGCTCCCGGGAGGAGGGTCCGAGGCGGGCATGCTGCAGACTGTGCCCTGCTGCTCAGGGCGGAGCTCTGTGGCTCGGTCTCAGCCTCCTGTGCAGAGCGGCCTCCAGCCTCGCTGACGTCTCCCCAGGGGCACAGGCGGGCTTCAAGCCTCGCTTGGAGCCATCCGCATGGCGCTGTCTTCCAAGGATGGTGGGCGAACGGCTCGGGAGTCTTTTCTCCAATACAGGCTCTGTGCCAGCGAGCTCCTTCCTGTTTTGAGGCCGCAGTTTGTGAAAAGCAGAGCCCCGAAGCTGGAATCTCTACACTAATGAAGCGGACACTCACTGTTCGCTGTGAGGCTTCTATGTGGAAAACGAATGTACTGCACGATGGGACACACGATGTCACGGGTTCAGGTGGGTCAGTCCCGAGGTGACAGCCACGTCAGCGATCCAGTTTCCAACTCATCAGTATGTGCGTCACCAGCAGATTAGCGGCAACAGGGGTTGTCACCTTCCAAACAAGCTCCTGAGGACTTTGATAATAACCTCTTGCCGTACACGTCATTGCTAAACAGGCTCTGGACTCTTTTTGTTTGTTTGTTTGTTTTGTTTTTTTGAGACAGTCTTGCTGTGTAAGTCAGTCACTAGCTAGCCCAAATTGGCCTCAAATTCACAGTGGTCCTCCTGTCTCCGAGTGCTGGGGTTATAGGTGGGCATCACTAAGTCCAGCTTGGATCTGGACCTTTTCTATCTTTTTTTTTTTTTTTTTTTTGTGACAGTGTCTCGCTATGTCAGGCTGGCCTTGATCATACTATGTAACCCAAGCTGGCTTCAAACTGACAGCGATCCTCCTGCCTCAGCCTCCTGAGTCTGAGGGCTGGGATTACAGGGATACACTCCCATGCAAGGTTTGGACTCTGGACTTTTTACATTTTAATTTTTTTCTTTAAAGTGCATGACTGACACAAATACTGAATTTATCTCAGACATATGTTGTTTTCAGCCAAATTCACTGCTGATGTCGTAAGTATCACTAACTTCAAATCTTATTTTTAATTGTTTAAAGAGAATGCTCTTAGAGTTGGTTAACAAGCTGAACTGTCAGCAAGCAAGCACGGTTTGTACAGCCATCGGAACAGAAGAGAGCTGCTGGGGCCATGGTGGCTTGATCCTTCCATGGACTATTTGCCTGGCTTTTTTTTTTTTTTTGGTGACATTTCCTTTTGGTGAATACTGAAAGAATGAACCATCTTCTCTAGCTTTCCCAGCACGGTGACTCTCCACTCAGTGTGTTTTTGTGTCTCCCTGCTCTCGGGGGCCTGGTAGCTCCTGAGATGAAGCGCCATTAGGGGTGAAATCCTCTTCACAGCGCGTTTTGCGGACCTCAGTCAGCAGATCCACCTGCAGCCTCGGTGCAACCCAGCCCTGCACGCTCGGTTCAGCGGGCCGGGAATGGGGCTGGAGGACGCGTGGCCAGGTGAGGACCCTGCACTCGACAGTGTCCCTGTGCTGGGAGCTACCTTTGTGATCCGAGGTTGGTGATGTCACTCTGAGTGCCTCTCCGGTGGACCCTGCTCTGTCATCTCTGCTTCTGGGGGATGCGGGGACCAATCTCTTGCTCTCCAAGGAAGGCTGCACCTGGGTCATTTCACTTAAATGAGCCCCTGGGTCCTGCAGCTCCTCTGTGCCCCACCAGCTTGGTCATTCAGAAGAGTCCCCTCTTTTTTCTTTACTATCCCTGTGTCCTTCTCTCCTCCCACAGTGTTTCAACTGGTCATTTTGGAAACAAGAAAATTCCAGGTTTCCCAATCTCCCTGCACTCATTTCTGTCCCACGGTTCCAAGTGGCCCTCAGTGCAGAACTGGGCATCTCTGGG
Source organism: Hydrochoerus hydrochaeris (assembly GCA_004027455.1). Lineage (NCBI taxonomy): Eukaryota > Metazoa > Chordata > Mammalia > Rodentia > Hydrochaeridae > Hydrochoerus > Hydrochoerus hydrochaeris. The sequence continues at coordinate 60,662 of PVLA01008817.1, read as the reverse complement.
TTTGCACCCGTGTGCTGCCTTCATGAACAAAGTTCGCCAAGGATCAGTTTCTTTCCGCTCCGGGCTGCCGTCTCTGGCCTTCACCACAGTCCGGAGTCAGTATTCTACGAGCCTCAGGAGACCACAGATCTTCCTGGATCTCGGGCCTCAGGGAGCCTCTCCCCGCATCACTTCCTGTGTGTTTACGGGGCACGGCCGCGTGTCATCCACCGTCCACTCTGACGGAAGGTCTCTGGGGCGGTGCTCTTGGTCCTGAAGTGGGCCTTTGCGGTCAGGCTGCTGGGTCCTTCCGCTGGGTCTCCCCTCCAGGGCTCCATTGCTGGGTCACTTTTAGGGTTACAGATCTGTTCCACACACGAGGTCTGCCTCTCCATCTCCCTGTGCGCACAGGGCCCTGACACTGAATCCGGAAAACAGCTGCTGCCTCAGGCTGTCAGCGAGGGCGGCGGAGTCACTTTTGGAGTGGACTCACCACAGCAGAGGGGAGGACCCTGCCGAGGTGTGCACAGTCACCCTAAAAATGCCAGGGGTCCAGGCCAGGGCCTGCAAACAAGGTGCCCCAGGCAGACAGGAGGTTTCACCTCTGCGCCAGGGACCCAGTTTTGGGGCCCGCGAGCGGGGTTATGATACTGCGCACGGAGGCAGGGGTAGGCTCACAGGTCAGCAGCTGTGCCCAGCAGGTGGCAGAGGATAAGACTGGTCATGCTAAAGATGGAGCTGTGCTCCCCGAAAAGAACAGTCGGAGTCCAATCCGCAGCCCCGGGAAGGTGAGCTGATCTGGAAACAGGGTCTTGGCAGGAGGATCGAGGCCAGGCGACCTCCCCCAGGCTCAGGGGGGACCCAAAGCCCCGACATCACCCGGTGTGGTCCTAGGAGAAGGACAGTGCTGCTCACAGAGGCACGAGGACCAGGCGAGCCTGGAGTCGGAAACCGGGGCCACCGAGGATGCACCGGGGACCCGAAGGGGGCAGCGCGGGCTCGCTCTCGGGAGAGTTTCAGCCTCCGGAGGGGGAATTCCCGGGGCTCCCACGCATGCCCGGGAACCCCGCAAACAGAAACACGGGCTGGAGCGGCGGGGTGCGCACCCCCGTCACCGAGGAGGGGTGCACCGTCGGGGGCTGATGGAAAGGCTGGGGGCCCCTGGGCGCCCACTGCTCCCAAAGCCCCCTCCTTCCTTTGCGGGGGCCGGAACTGGCCGGAGGAAGGTAAGCACGGACATCGGGTGGAGATCGGAAGCGTGCAGGGCCGAGACCCGCAGGGGCCCACTCGGGTTTTAACTTTTAGGGTGTCTGTCTGCAGGGCGCAGCGATTGCTCTCCTCGTGGGGAGCTGGTCTCCGAAGGGCCCCGGATGCTCGCTTTGGCGCTGTGGCCAGTGTGTGAGGAAGGTCCGCTTCCTCCCTAACCATACTCTGGAGCGTTTCTGGAGCAGCAGGGTCACCCCTGCCTGCCAAGCAGAATTCACCGCGGAAAGACGGTCTGGTCGAGGCCGGGGACTTCCCTGGACGCTCTGAACTGGAGGGATTGCTAGGCTCAGGGCTCCGTGTACACACTGCCACATGTTTCACAAGATTTTAGGTGAAAGAGAAGAGACAGTGCCTTCGAAAGCTTTACTGTGAAAGAAAGATATCACTTAAAAAAATTAGCTCTGGCGTGGTGACACACACCTGTAATCCCAGCACTCTGGAGGCTGAGGCAGGAGGATCGCCCATTTAGATTTAGCCTGAACAATTGAGAAACCTAGTGAGGATCGCCCATTTAGATTTAGCCTGAACAATTGAGAAACCTAGTGAGATTCTGTCTCAAAATAAAAGTTAAAAGGAGATGTAGCTCAGTGCAGAGGCCCGGCGTTCAATCCCCAGTGCTGCCAAGTGAAACAATGAAGCAAAACCACCCCGAGGTTATGAAAAACCCTGGTTTGTAATGTTACCTTAAAATCCTCGGCATCTTTAAGGATTTAAAAAGCCATTGGTTGCAACTTTCATTTTTCCATTATCATGCATCAAATTCCTTCCAAAGTTAGCGGCCGGAAACAAGAGAAATGATTTTATTTTCCTTTCAAGACTCTGAGGATGAGTGAGTTCTGCTAGGCGGCTCTCCTCTGGGGGCACCCTGGGGGGCAGTTGTGGGCATCTGGTGGGTAGGACAGGGTCCCTTGCTCCTCACCTATGTGGGATATCACCTGTCTGGGCCGTCAGCTGGGGCTCTGGTGGGAGCTTCCTGTGGTCTCAGTGACGTTTTCCCTCCTCCTTGAGACACAGGACCTGTTCCAGGGGGCAGCAGCCCGAGTCCTCTGAGGTCACAGCCCTTATATTCACCCTCATGCGAGATGATACTGAAGGAGCAGATATCTGTCTTCCCAGGGGCTGCAGGTGTCACAGTTACAGTGGGGGAACAGACGCCAAGGCTGTGGGGAAGAGGAACCTCTACTGCTGGTGGGAAGTGCACGGGTGAAAGTGTTCTTGGAGTGGGCATGGGCATTTCTCATATCCTAAAGCCGGGAATGCCATGCGACATAGCTCTTCCCCCCAGGTGTCTTCCCGAAAGAGTTAAAGACCCCACGTTGCAGTCACCCCCTCCCCCCCGTTAGAGCAACACAGCTCACTGCAGTCAAATCTGGGAAGCAGCCTGTATGTCCATCAACAGATGAATGGACCAGAATTGCACATGCCTGGAATCCCAGCATTTGGGAGGCTGAGGCAGGAGGATTGCCATTAGGTTGAGGCCAGCCTGAAACACATCAGGAGACCCTGTCTAGAAAACGACAGCAGCGGCAGCAGCAACAGTAACAACAAAATCAATGTGGAGCACTACTCTGCCACAAAAAGGTAAATGTGCGCCATCGTGGAAAATGGATGGGCCTTGAGACCACAGTGTTAAGTGAAATAAGCCAGACACGCGGGCTAGATATTGCGTGGTTTTTCTTATATGAGAAAGCTAAAGTATAAACAAAGACCAAAATAAAGATAGATCTTAGGAAGCAGGGAGCTAGAACTTCTACAAACGGGAAGGGGACCAGGAGCAGGAGGCAGAGGCAGGGAAGGGCCGGGACAGACAAGCATGGAGGTGTGTTCCGCGGTGCCCGGCTCCTCTCCAGGAGTGAAACCCTTACGCGCTGCACACCGCCCGACAGGAGCAAAGGCGGGAGGAGGAGGAGGCGCGTCGGGTGAGCGCTCGCTCCTGCGGGGTCAGGCTGGGAGGGTGTGTGTGGGGGGGTCCTGCACCCGCCTGCGCAGTGAGCGGACCGGGCTGGCCAGGTGGGGAGCCAAGGGCCGCCTGTGCGGGACCTGCAGGCCCCGCTGCCTGGGAGCCGCCTCCCGGCCTGGCCGCACCTGCCCAGCCTGGGCATCTGTTTTCCCAACGAGGGGACCTGGGCCTGCCCCTTGGTGGCCTCCTTGGCCTAACTTGTCCCCAGAAGGCTGGAGGCCGTGCGTCATTTTCCCGCCTAGCATCTGGCCTTTCCAGGCCGCGTGGGCGGTGGTTCCCGGGGTGTCGCTTCCTTCAGCTGTGACTCCCCTAGGATCACAGTGGAGCTGGAGAGTCCCTGGTGACATCCCAGGGTGGGGACAGAGCTACCACGAGGCCAGTAGTGTAGAAGTTGGGCCCATGCAATTGCGCCCAGTTTGGAATCCTTGGTAATGATAAAGCATGTCACCAGCTCCTGTGTTTACTGTTTTCTATTTTTGCTGATATTCCTTTTGAAAAAAAATTTGCCTTTTGAAACAGGGTCTTGCTAGGTAGTTGAGGCTGGCTTTGAACTGCATAGCCCAGGCTGGCCTCGAATTCGAAGTGATCCTCCTGCCTCAGCCTCCCGAGGGGTGGGATTTCAGGGGCGCACTGCCATGGCGCTTTTTGTTGTTACTTTACAATGTGCTCCTTCTACTTTCACTACAGAGGTTTACGGTGAACCTTCACAGACTTCCCCTTTACCGCGCTCCTGATGAAATCATTTTCCGGGGCTCAGTTCCCCGACCTGGGGTTCCCCGACCTGGAGTTCCCTGACCTGGGGTCCTGTTCATCCTGACCCTTGGGCACATCTGGACACCCTGTGCTGCTGGCTGCACCAGGCCTGCACCTGTGGCGGCCTCCCCAGGGACGCGGTCCTCAGGCCTCGGCCACCCAGGCTCAGCAGTGGCCTGTGCCTGTGTGAACCTCACTTTCTGAGCCTCAGGGTCCCCCTCTATGCACAGAGAGCTGGGCCCTGCCGGGGGTGCCAGGGGGACCTCTGTGGGTTCCACTGTTGAGCTGAGGGGCTTCAGGTCCCCAAAGGGCAGCGTGACCCAGGATCTCTGGGGTGACTAGATGCCACTCAGAGATTGTGGGCAGCGAGAAGCTGGGTGGGGGTGCCCACAGCCCACCTGCCTCGGGCCTCCTCACAGGGTCTGGGGTCACTGGGCCCCTTCCCATGTCACCTGAAGGGTGGCCAGGCTCCGTGCCTCTCTTTACCTCACACATCTCCCTTGTTTTGCTTGAGCGCTGCCCGCCAGACCCCTTAGGATAACCCTTAGCTTCCCCTGAGCTTTTATTTACTTATTTATTAACTTCTTATTCTTTAGACAAGGTCTGGCTGTGGAGCCCAGGCTGGCTTTGACCTTGTGATCCTCCTGCCTCAGCCTCCCAAGCACCACCATCATGCTTGGCTCCACTTCTGCTGATTTTTAGGTTTCTGCTGACTGTATCCTCTGTGTCTTCTCACTCTGTGCTCACCCCTGGGTCCCAGAGTCAGTGCCCGGTGGCTTTGGGGTTTGACTCAGCAGTGCCCCACCTGCAGGGGCCAGAACCTTCCTTCTCTACCGCCACAATGCAAGTCAGCACGATGTGTGATGGTTTAAGGCTCCACTGTGGGCCTGAGGCAGCCTCACGGGCGCAGCGTGGCTCTTGGCTCTGCAGTCCTGACCTGTGGCCACGAGGGTGGCTGGGACCCTGGTGGAGATGCCCACAGCCGTGGCCTATGGTACCCATGTGGCCGCTCTGCTTCCACGTGGCAGGACCGAGTCCCAACAGCAGGTCCGAGGTGCCCTCTGTGACCCCCCCCTCCCCGCACGTCTTGGCTGCTTTTCTCTAACTCCTTGCGGTGCTGGTTCTGGCTGGATTCAGAGAGGGCAGTTGCCCGAGACCTGGGTTCTGCATGGGAAAGGAACCCCAGCGGGGGAGCTCTTTGTGGCTGGGTCAGAAACGCAGTCACAGGCAGTGTGTGCGTCAGAATTTTTAAATCTTAAATTTGGAGATAGAAACCTTTCCTGCTTCACTGAAGCAGGAATAACCAAGCATAGATGTCGCCGGCAGTATGCTGCGTACCCAGAGTGGACGGCTGGAAAACCAGCCCGGAAAGATCAGATGGAAGAGCCAGAGTGGGCAGTGAGGGCGCTGGACAGGGCGGGCAGAGGAGGAGAAGAGGGCCGCATGACCTGGGCAAAAGAATTCCTGGGCCTTGGGAAGAAAGTGCGTTCAAGGACTTGAGCAGGGCTCAGCACCCTCGTGGCGTCCTCCGGCTGTATTTTATTCTGTCGCTCCACTTTGATTTCACTTTATTTTGTGTGTTGCAGACAGAGTCTCACTATGTAGCCCAGGCTGGCCTTGAACTCACAGTGGTCCTCCTGCCTCAGCCTCCCAAGTGCTAGGCTTACAGGTCTGTACCACTGTGCCTGGCTGACTGTGCTCCGTTTCGTAATAACTGTCTTCTGTGGTTAAAATCTACTCATGGCTGATCAGCACAAATGCCAGCATCCCAGAATGCTTTGCTGGGGGCTGTACAACTAGAACTGATTTCTCTCTCCTCAAACCCATGGTGAACTTCCCCTGCTGTTAAGAAACTCCTGGCATAATGATTAGTTGAGAGGATAAGTTAACCTTCCCGCTCAGCCCGGCCAGGTGGAAGCTCTATGGGGGAAGCCTTTGCCCGGTTATTTCCCTACTGTGTCTCACAGCACACATTTTCCCAATGAATGGAGCCAGATGCCAGGTTAGAGATCTAGTCTACAAATAGCTTTCACAAGCAGTTTATCGGTACCTTCTGCCTGAGTATTTCTTTCCATTGTCTTACACACCAAGAAAATCAGATGCACGAGGGGAGATTTTATTGCTTTATTTAAAAATACTTCGGTTTGAGATTAATGATTGCTATTTTCATAAAACGTTTAATGAAACAGCAAAAATGTCTCCACGTTTACTGATCTACAATTTTAACCAATGACTTAGAGTTTTGTTTCCGTTTTTCAGTAGGTGATTCAGTGGGTCACAAAGAGCTGCAGTTCAGATGTGTTTCTGTTTCTTTAACTGAATGTGGATATGTTTGTAATTTTTAGATTGATTAAGTTATTATGGTTGAGACATTCTATTTTTACTTTTATGGTGCTGTTTTTATACTCAGCCAAGACCAAAAAGTGAATAGGTGAAACATTAGATTTCGACCAAATATAAGTGGAAGTCTATAAAAATAAAATTTATTTAAGAATGGGATAGGCCAGGTGCATTCACATGTACCTCTTATTCCAATGACTTCAGAGGCTGAAGCAGGAGGATACTGTGGGTAACACAGTGATATTGCGACAAACGCAGAAAAGGGTGGCAGCAGCTTTTAAACAAACTTGTGATGACGCCCTCAGTGATTCTCACCTCCACCTTTCCAGTCTTTATGTAACTGTGTTTCATACCATAGTGGCTAAGTCTGCATGACCAGTAGAATTTGGCCCAAGCCGTGGTGTGTGGTTCTCAAGGTTGGGTCAAGAAAGGCAGTGCGGTGCCGGAGTAAGGTCTTCTGCTTTTCCTTCTGGGCTCCGTCACTCTGGGGGATTCAGCTGCAAAGTCTGGTGAACATTTATGAACATCCCACTCGACACGAGTGCAGCCATCTTGGCATGGCCACAGCCATCTTAGCTGTGGCCACCATTTGTCTGTCAGGTGAACCTAGCAAGCACCCAACGCTTTTGGGTGGTCATCTGGGGATCCATGCTGGCCACGGGCAGTCAGTTTCCTAACTGGCATTTGACATATGAATAGTCCTTTGAGAAAGCCCAAGTACACTGTGCGGGCTGCTGGCCATGGTGGCTCCCCTTAGCCCATAAAGCCCTTCCTCCTGCCTCAGGCTGTAGGGGTCTGTTGTCACGCTGTCACCCCAGATGGGCTTCTGCTGGTTAGCTCCTAAAGGTTACACCCTGTGATCCTGAATCTGCCCACCCCTTGTCTGGTTTCACCCATTCTGCCTTTGGTGGCTGGTTCTTGTACCCTGAGCTTTTCTGGAACAACACTCAAAGTGCTTTCTAGAACATTCCACACAAAAGATAACTGAGACCTCTTACCACACAGCCGGAAGCAATGTCCCAGTCCCACGAGTGTACCTTCTTGGAAGCTGATTTTATAGTCACTGTCAAGCCTCCAGAGACACCAGTGCCCAAGCTGTGACCTCATGACAGATTCTGAGCCCCGACTTCCCAGCTGAAGCCACTCTGGGTTTCCTCATTGTTCTGGCCTCTGCATGTGAGGGCAGCTTGTTACACAGCAGTGGATAACCACACAGACCGGTCTCCTAACTCTCGAAGCTCAAGTGCGAGACAGGTGTGATGGATGGGAATAAGGCCACCATGAAGAAGCGCTAATCGGACAGCTCTAAAGCTGCCTGCGCAGATAGCCTCCTGGTAAGCAGTAGCGCTGTCGAGAACTAAGTGGAAAATGTGTTGGACGTGGATTTGGCAAGGGATTTGTTGTTTTTTTCCCTATATGATGACTTGAAGATGGGTACCATACTGTGCATATGCTCGACTGTAACAGCTAAACTTATTTCTTCCCTTGAGAATTCTGCAACAGGTTTCACCTATACTGAGCCTATAGCTCTACTGACAAAACCCCTGTAAAGCCATTTACAGATAAAAATATTCCAGCCAAAAAAAAAATCCTGTTATTATTTGTTGGAGAAGTCATGTCACAGCAAACAGCGCAGGTGCCCCTGACATGGCTGGGTGCCTGTCCCTCTGCGAGTGGAGTCACCCCATGCGTGGTGATACAGGCGTCTCCATGCTCCTGCTAATGAAGTGGGGTAAAGAAATCACAGCCCTTTTCATTCTGCAGCGCGCAGCTGGTGTGTTACACCAGATGTAAAATCTCCCATGTTCTCGCCAAATTCTCAGGATCATGTCAAGACTTATTTAAACCCAGACGATTGGGAAGAGCTTGATTTTTTTTCTCCCCAAACTGGTCGCGTGCAAGGGGCTGATGAGTAGCTGGATCGGAATTTGCCTTTTAAGATGAAAGACTGGCTGCATGTTAAACACAGGATGATTATCTACTCCTCTCGTTCTTTAGCTGTGGGTTCCTGTGGTTTTCTTCTGAGGAGTCGGTAGCTTTACCTATCAATCCCTTAACTCTTACAGAACTATGTTATAACAAGGCACATAAATTCACTAAGCTGTAATGGAAAAACCAGAAACCAAAAACCCCAAATCCCAACTAATGTTAGATCCCTAACTGAGATGGAGAGGAGACGGCAGCCTTCTTTCAACAGGCCCAGTCACTTCCTCTGGTGCTTTGTGACATGTACCACCACAGCTGACTGTAACGGGGAGACAGCGCTCTCGGATGCCCACCTGCAGGATCGGGGTGTGAAATACTGCACAGCTTGGAGAGCTGCTTTCCGCCAGAGGGAGCATCTCTTCTGGCTCCAGGAGTTCCCGGGGCCATTCTTGGTGACTGGTCACCATCACAAGCAGTTGTGATCCAGAACTCCTGGAAAAGGAGCCTTTGCTGAGTTTCTGCCATGTGTCAGGAGGCACTTGGTAGCTCTCTTGGTTGTCAAGGAAACCTGCTGAACAACACAGCTTCCCTTGTTCTCACCATAGGCACTTGGCAGACTTTTAAAAAGGTCTAGTGCAATGCAGGTAGTAAAGATAATTTCTTTTTTAAAACATTTTATTTAAAGAGAAAAAAAAAGCAAAACAAGAAAAGGGAAGAAATACAGAATTTCAAAGGCAAAGAAAAAAAATAAACAGTAAGAAATCACTAGTTGATAAATTACATATTGTCTTCTAGATATAGTTGTTCAAGTTACAAAATTAAAGCATACAAGGTGGACATTCAAACAGTGAGGCTGTGAACAGTTCCATTCAATGATCCAACAAAAACCCAGCAACATGGTCATCAATCCTACACACTTAAACATACATGCAGATATATCCTTTAGAGTGCTTTCTTTTCCTCCTTTTGTTTTTCAAGTCCATTATCTGTTTAGTTATATCGTGTTTCAGCTTGCACAATACCTTACTGATCTGTTTTGTTATTTACTTTTTATTTATTTTAATTTTTTATTATTAGCAATATACAACAGAACAAGACAGAACAAAGCCAACTGAGAGAGTGCAGTGAAATTGGTACAGAAACCCTCAACAGGTTACTGGCATAACAGTAAGAGGTACAATAGTATATCCCGTTATCTTCACAACAGTTTTTCTTTCAATCAGGTATAGCCAAATCAAAGGAAATATAGGACATTCTAGAATTTATCAAAACAGAACATTGAATAGAGCAATACCATTAATCAGAACAAAGCAAAACAGTGATAACAATATTTGCCTTCAAAGAGGTGGTAGAAGGAAATCGCCCCTGCTTACTACATTGCATATGGTCAACCTCTCAAGAGATGCCTAGATCTCTGGCTCACTTTCTAACAAGGCGGGGTTGGAGGGTGGGTTAATCCTTAGTCTGCTCACCAGGAGGCTCCTGGAAGCTGCTCAGTGATTCTTCCCCTGCCTCATGCCAGGGGTGCTTACGATAGGGCGGGAAAACTGCCTTTCTGTGCTGCTCCTTGAGTCCCTCCATGGTTTCATGCACCTTTTTCGTTCACCATTGAGCCCTTGGTCTCTCAAGGGCAATGTCCAGCAGGAACAGAGGCAAGAAGGATGGGAGGAGACTCTATGGAACCGGAGAGGGACCCACAAGAACAAGGCCTGCCAGGCAGGTGAGAGATCCCAGGGTCATGAGGCAAAAACTCACTCGCAAGGGCAGCCTGGGACGTGGTCGCCTCCATCCCTGGTCCACACAGCAATCTGGAGCTTCTTGGCCAGGCGCTCTGTGGGTATTTGGTGAGTGCCAGGCGGAGAGCAGTGCCCAGCAGAGCCCTCAGGGAGGGGAGCTGGAAGCGTGACTCTGAAATCTGTAAGGGGTTGAGTGTGACCATCACTGCATGCTACGTGTGCGCTGTACTTTACAACTAGGTAGAAGCTTAGCGATTTCTTACAAGGACCTCCAAGATCAGTATACCGATCATTTCTATCTTCTAGGTGAACAGTCTTGGGTGAGAAGATGTTAAGGGAGTCCAGGGTCCGAAGGGGTTTAAGCGGGTCCACTGACCCCGGAGCTTGCTGCTTCACCTGCCAGCATGGCCTCCGTGAGTGTGGAAGAGATCTTCAGGCAGCGCTTTGCACATGAATCAAGATGACTCCCTCCCAAGGGAGGACTGAGCAGACTGCGGGGCTGAGGGGCGAGGGGCCAAGTCCCCCGTCTAGGGGAGCTCTCCCTGAGGAAGGGAGTAGAGGGCCAGTGGAAACCTTCACCTCCCACAGACCAGCACTGTAGCCCCAGTGGCTCTCTGTGAAAATCTCGGGAAGCAGATTGTCTTGCTTGCTTTCTCATCACTGAGATCCAACACGCGACACTCACGATGTAAGGGGGACAGATTTCTTTCTGGCTCGTCATTATAGTTCATGGTCAGCGGGCTTCAAGGCAGAAAGTGGTGTAGCAGAGGGGTCTGGCGGAGAAGAGCGGTCCCATCGCGGGGGCCAGGAAGTAGGGAGACAGGAGGAAGTGGGTTCCAGTCCAGGCCCCCAGTGTTCCGTCTCTTCCAACCAGGCCCCACCTCCTAACAGAAAGCCAGCTTTAGCACACTCGAGATCTGATCGCCTTCCCCATGGCCCCATGAGGATGAGGCATTGGGGGGCATTCTGAATAGACCAGCAATCCTTCCTCCAGACACTTTCTCCAGGAAAGGTTTCATTAAAGGCATTACCAGGCATAGTGGCACACGGGAGACCACAGTGGGAGGACTGCGGGTTCAAACACAGCCGAGCAATTTAGTGACCTGGAAAGATTCTATCTCAAAAGAAAAAAAGAAAAGAAAAAAGGCTGGGAGACACCTGAGAAGGTCATGGCCCAAACGAAAACAAAAACCCACCAAACTAAACACGTGCATTTGTGCTGTGTTGTGAGTGCAACTTCCGGGTTGAATTGGACCTGCTCAAGCCCAGGACCTCAGGATAAGCATATTTTAAGATAAGGTGTTTAAGAGATGGTTGAGTCAAAATGAGACCACTAGGGTGGGACTCTGATCCCCTGGGCCCGGGGTCCTTATGAGACAAGGCAGAGACACCAGGTTGTGCTGGACACAGGGACGACTGCGGTCCATGGAAGGAGACAGGGCCCGGCTGTTTGCAGTCCAAGGGGTGAGGAGAGGGAATCTACCTGCTGGCACCTTGACGTAGGACTTCTGGCTCTCAGAGCTGTGACAGAATAAACTTTGGTGAAGACAATCAGCTTGCGATATTTTGTGATGGCGGCTCTAGTAAACTAAGACCTGCTCCTACAACTTCAGTTTGCTAGATTCAAACATGAGTGTGGGATGACGGGTTTTTACAAGTGAAAACCCAACCCCCCTCCCCACCTCTCCCCTCCCCTTCCCCCCTTTCCTCCTCTTCTCTCCCCTCCCTCTACTACCCCCGTTTCACATATGCACATCCAGGAAAAGAAAAAGACGGGGGAGGGAAGGAGAGGGGGAGAGCGTGAGCTTCCTCTACCTCACGATTGAGAGCTCTCAGCGTCTTAAAAGCTTGCTTCTTGTTCTACACCCTCCACTCTTCATCTGGCCCCATACTACCTCTCCTTTTGTAGCATACATTATGTTATAGTCATGCATTTATGTCTTTGTCACTCTGCCCTTCTTGAGGAAAAGTTGATTTCGGCTTACATTTTGCAGAGGGTTCAGTCCGTACTTAGCTGGCTCCACGGCAGAAAGGCATGGTGGGAAAGCGTGGGTAAGAAGAGGTGCCTGCCTGCTGGCATCCGGGAAGCAGAGAGAGAAGGGAGGAGTTCTGAAGGGAGATGAAGTCCTTCCGGGTCATGCGCATGGTGACCCATTTCTTCTGGGCAGACCCCGGCTCCTGACCTGACCCAGCTATAAGGCCCCAGTCAGTCACCTTCCAGAGCTGCTGCCTATAGTCACAGCCACCTAGATAGAAACCATGACAATCTATGTGTGTAATTATTGAAGTAATTCTCCCACTGTGCCATACGCTTCCCTGCAGGAGCCTTCCTGAGACCCCAGGCTTGGCTGGTGAGTGGCTCGCACGGGGTGACCCGTGAACATGTGCTGGCAGCAGCAGCTAGGAGCAGAACTTTACTATCTTCAGTCGGATTACCTGACACGCCGTGTGCATCCAAGAGAAATGCAAATGAGGCACTTATGCAAATCCATTTTATTTCAAAGAGAAAACTACAACAAAATTTCAAAACACATCAGTCCCGGGGACAACAACGGCACGTACACTGCACACTGTCACCCAGAGCGCAGGACAGCTGCGTTCAGTTGTCCCAACAGGACCGACAGCAATTCATTTTCCCAGTTAAAACCACTGAAGCGTACCCAGGAGAAGTGAAACGCGTCTTCCTCTGTGGGAAGCGGCAGGTTGGGCCACAGCCATGGCCGTGTCCTCTGTGCCACAGACCTCTGTGAGTTCAGGAGCAGAGGATTTGGTGGGGTCAGAACTCAAGGCAGATGAGCAGAGCCGGTGAGGGTTAAAGGCTTAGGGGGCAAAGAAGGGAAGGGAACTTGAATTCCTGCACCGTTGCTTTAGCCGGTCTTCTCACACTTCCATTTATTCAGGTGCTGATGCTAAGAATTGCATGTGAATTATATTGTTAAGTTCCATTATTTCCCAATTGGTACAATTATTTCCCCAATTTAAAATTTAATTTAATTTAGTTTTTGTGGTATTGGGGATTGAACCTAGAAGGTTTATGCTGAGATATACTCCCTACCCTTTTTTTCTTGGTCTTCTGAATTTTTTTTTTAATTTTGAAATGAGATTTACATTGCTGAGTTACTCAGGCTGTGCTTTAACTTGAGATCCTCCTACCTCAGCCTCCCAGAGAACTGGGATTAACGGCACGTACTCCATGATAGGTGCCCCACGTGATTAGGTGAAGCACTTATGACTAAATAAGCTTAAGCAGGTGCTTCAAGTGACACAGCTATCGTTAGAACCCAGGTTTTTTTCTTCCTTTTGTTTTGGTAACTAAAATATCACATTTTTATTATAAATATTGCACAAAATAAACTATTAAAAATTATAAAAGACAACAATAATCTGTGCAGTCAAAATCAACCCTGATGAATATTGTGTTGAATATATTTTCAGTGTTTATTTTTCATGATTATATGTATTTTTTAAAGTGGTATAAGTATACTATATACAGTATTTTGCAATCTGCTTCTTGAAAATTCTAACTTTATTTTACTGAAGAGATTTATACAATATCATTTTTGGTGATTATGTACCATTCTAATTCATTAGTAAATTACTGTTAACCTCTTTTTTAACCTTTAAATAGTTTATGGTCACTTTGCTATAAAATATAATAACTAGATTTTTATACACAAATGTTTTGTAATTCATGACAGTCTAATTCAGCTATATTTGCAGAAGCAGAATTAATTCTTTAAAGGAACAAAATTCTTTTGTTCACATTATGTAGCTGTAATAAAATTTTGCAATAGAATGTAACTTAAAGAATTCTAAGTTGAGATCATTCACATTCTCCATGTATAAATTCTATAGGGAAATAAGTTCACAGATTTCCTCTATCTACACCTATGACAATATCATTTTAAAGGTCCTTTAGGAACTCAAGGGAATTTTGTTCAGGGTTTTTTTTTTTTTGTGATATGTGAAGAAAGGTAAAGATGCTGTAGGGAAAGAGAAAGTATAAACATCCCAGCTCGTGTCACCTCCCTCTCTCCCTTCCCTCTCTCCATTCCTTCCTTCCTTCCTTCCTTCCTTCCTTCCTTCCTTCCTTCCTTCCTTCCTTTCTTCCAGCCATATGCCAGCACATACTCTCATGGGGTTTTCTCTCTGTGGAATGGACACAGGTTGATGCCCTTCAAGAAAGGACTCCTGTGTCCAAGATGGCCCACTGTTAGGAATTACCATAAGCAGGTCTTCAAAACTTTGGATGCATGATTATCAAGCGGAACACAGAAATACCTTTGTAAGCTCAGACAGTTCACTACGATGATGTCATCCTTTGACCAGGCTCTTACTGCACCAGTGTGACTCGTGAGCCTGTAAATTAGCAGACGGAGCTGCGAACAAAGCTGACTGTATGAGAACACATAGAGAGCCCAACTGGGCCTTGCCTATGCATGGAAGTCTACTGATCGGACAAGAAAAGATGGCACTAGGAAAGAAAGCCAGAGGCAGTGTCCTGGCGAGTCTTCCTGCACTGGTCTGTCTGAATTTGTCTGGCCCCAACAGGCCCCACCCAGGACCCCAGTAAGGGCCATCACCTCGGGGACTGAGAAGTGAAATCAAGTCCAGCTCCACACCAGACCATGGTGCTTTTGTTCAGAGGCCACTGGAGGACGATCGGACAGTGCTGTGAAGGTTGTGGACAGTTTTCTTTAATGTTTTAGGCAGAGAGATGGGATTATGGGTCTGTATTTTAGTTTTGTGTTTTTGGAGGTGCTATTAAATGAATTTTTTACCTTCTCCAGCAAAGGACCTTGCTTTTCCTGCTACTAACTGGGAACATGCCCGCCTCCTGACTTTGTACTGAAAGCGATGTCTTTCTGGCATTTAATCCTTACGGTGCCTGGTAACTAGTAGGTCAATGATGGAGGACCTACTAGTTATCATAGTACATAGTACTTTTGTCTACGTTTACTAAATCTGTGGGAAATGCTCCTAGAGGAGAGCGTGTTCCCTAAGAACTGTTTGGAGCCTGAGGAAGGCTTAGCGGTAGGGCTTCCAAGACACGGGTGAATTTCACTGGGACGGGAAGTAGCTGCAGTGAAGCAGGTGAATTTCACGCAGAAAAGTAGAAGTTGGAATAAAGCTAGATGAGACCAAAGAGCACATGGAAAAAGGAAACGCTCCATTCTAACATAAGCTAATTCATTTATTTTTTTGCTTTCTACTAGCCACTACTGTATAAGCTTAAAGTGCAAGTTATTCAACCTTTTGGGAACAACACCAGCCAAGACCCTTTCTGAAAGGAAATGAACGGACTGTTATTGTTGCGCATTTTGTTAGTACATTATGGTAACTATTTTTTACTTGGAATGCACATAATTTTCATTGGACACTATCAACTGAAAAATTATACTGGTAGGTTTATTTGACCTAATAAGATCTTTAAAATATAATACTGAACTTCAAATGATGTCTGTTAGTATAATGGCACACAAATTTATTATTATGATTGAACATCAGTTTATAATGACTTTTACAGCACATCAATTATTGAAGTGAACTATAGTTTTCTAAGTTTATTTTTTAAAAAGAAGATAGTGTAATATGGGATTTACCTCAATATGTTAGACTGAATTGTATAGGTTGTACCTTTTTCCATGGAAACAGATGGAATTTATTTATTTATTTTCCTTCCTTCCTTCCCTCCTTCCCTCCTTCCCTCCCTTCCTCCCTCCTTCCCTTCCTTCCTTCCTTCCTTCCTTCCTTCCTTCCTTCCTTCCTTCCTTCCTTCCTTCTTTCTTTTCACAGGGTCTCCCTATGCAGTTAAGGCTGATCTTGAACTCACTAGGTAGCCCAGGATGGCCTTGAACTCATGGCAATCCTCTTGTCTCAGCCACCTAAGTGCTGGGATTACAGGCGTGCACCATCATACCTGGCAGAATTTTGATTTCAAAAGCATTTGCAGTGTGTCCGGTTGGGCCTCAGAACAACCCTCTTGCATCTGAATACCTAAATAAGCATCTCAGGCAAATATGTGGCATCCTAAAGCTTGGAAATTGCTGAAGTCTTGGAAGGGCTGTATTTGGAGTCTTTTGGTGTTTATTTAGATAAAATTCTGTAGTTCCTGAGCACTCACCATGAGAGACCCTGCACCCTCACACGAGGGATGTGAGGGACAAACAGGACAGGTCCTTCCTTCCAAGGAGGAGACTCTTATGGAGAAAGAAGGTCCTTGAATAATAAGAATGATGAATAAAACCGGAAGTGATGTTTGCTTTAAAATGAAGGTTCTCTGAGAGCAGGAACAATTTCCAGTGGGGACCCTGGGCTTACAAGAGTAGAGGGCATTCTAGTGTGTGTGTGTGCGTGCGTGTGTGTGTGCAGGGAACAACTGGAGTCCTTCTTCTGTGAGTGGTCGCTGTATTTCAGGAAGCAGAAATGGTGAAAGTTGAGGCAGTGAAGTGACAGTGCATGGGCAGTAAGGGCACCGGCCTTGGGGAGACAGAAGATGTGGCTGAGAGATGGTTTGGGGTGCATCTGAAGCAGGCTGGACTCTGTGTGCAGCAGACATGGGGGAAGTCGAAGGATGGAGCCCTTTGAGGCGGAGATCGACGTGGAAACTACCTGCTGGATGGACTGTGTGGACGGTCATGGGGCTGCAGTCAGAGCCAAGCGCGAGGTCAAAACCAGCTAGAGGGGAGCAACAGGAAAGAAAGCAGCAGAGCGCTGCGAAAAGTGCTGAAGAAAAGAGTAAATTCCACTGATGTTTAATTGGACACGGTGGGGTGGGGAAGGCAAGAGGACTGACGTTTGGATCCAGGGAGAACAAGGGTACCCTTCACAGCCGAGAAAGTCAGCAGAAACTGCTTCTGGGGGAGGTTTAATTGTAGAAATTTGAAGTTTGAGGTGCAGCCAGGGTATCCAGATTCAATCCCTTTAGTGAGTCTTGGATCACAGAGGCCCCAAGGCCACTCCATTGTTAGCGTCCAGCTGTTAGCCGGTCACCTATCTTTCCTTCCTCAGTGGGAGCGATCCCTTCCCCAGGTTCTTCCTTTCCTCTCGGACAGGCGGTCATCAGGCCTTTTCCATGCATGTTTGGATCTGACAGTGGAGGATCTATGAGACAAATCAGCATCTCCCCTTGCTACTGTCACTAACTTCTCCCTTGCAGGTGTCGAGGGGTCACTATGGCAGTCTCCATCCTGGTTTCAGCCAGAGGGAGGCACAGGGTCAGAACGTCCCATCTGACCACTGCAAATTTTACACTTATGCAAGTGGAGCTGAAACACTGGAGGGAGATCACGGGCAGAGAGACGGAGGGATTGGTTTGGGAGTTGTCTGTCTGGGATTCTCCGGACAAGTAGCGAAGCACAGGATTTTCTGAGCGTGTGCTTTGGCAAGTTCTGTTTCATCATTGGCATTGCGTTGGTGGCTGCCTGTGTCTTCTAAATAGATCGCACTGTACTGCGGCTCAGTGAGTCATTCCGAGTCCTTCAGTTCTGCCCTATCTCCGTTCCTAACCAACTTCCTCTTATCTCTAACCGTGCTCCAGTCTAAGCCTCCCCCATCTCTGCAGAGGCCAGAGGAAAGGGAAACAGACTGAAATCACCACCCCTCCAAGAGGCTGTATGAGGACCTCGCCCAAATGTCATTCTAGATGTTTTATCCCGTGAGGGCTTGAAGTGAGATAAGAGAAAGTCCTGCTCTTGTCCAACAGTTATGAAAAGCTGGACGAGTTATGCTGGGGGAGGGCACAGTTTCTAAACTGGAAGAGATGATTAGTTTGGTTTCCTGCCAATTAGTAATGGAACACAAGACCTTGCATGCTCTTGGGGTAGTAGGAATGTAATTTCAAGCATTTGTGATGCCATTGAGCTGTGTCACTCTTTACATGTGATTTATTTGAATCTGTCTTGGACTGTATGGTAGCCAATGGGAGAGGAAGTTCTGTTCTTTTACCTAAATCTTATTTGCAATAATGTGGAAATAAGGAATGCGTCATGAGTAGGTCTGAAACATATGTGTGAAGTGAGACTGATAAACAATTGTCTTGCTGTATACAGGAGACTATGATAAAATGAAAAAATGTTTCTTTTGTATTAAGTAGAGGATAAGAGGAAATAGTGTTCTAATTCCCCAGAGGTGCCTTGCAAAACTAAGCAAGTTACGCTTTGCATAGCGAGGAGATTTTTGATTTAGGGAATGTTGATAGGTCAGTTGTCTGGAAAGAGCTCAGCAAAGATTTCTGTACTGTGTTTTCTCTTTTTCTGCAGATTTCTTTGAATAGCCCAGAAGCTGTTGGGGAGCAGGTGAGGGATCTGAAGGAAATCGGCACGGAACCTCTTCCTTCACCTTCCTGTGCCCCGGGTGCAGCCTTCTGACCCATTTCCCCTCTAACCGTTGCCTCTGAGGCTCTGTACCCACCCAGCTCCTCCATCTGGTACCGTGGATGGCTGAAGGACAGAAGCGGCTGGTGGTGGACGAGGGGTGGATTTTCAGGCAGGACTTTTCTCTTTTCTAACTTCCCTCTCTGACCAGAGCTTTGCTCTAATTGCAGCAAAGACTAAATGAGGTGAACTGTAGTCTAGGAACTTTTCAGTTCTATAATTTTATGAGTCAGAGATGAGTTTTTCCAGTAATTTCCTTGCTTCTTGGTTATTTTTTATTCTGCCTTATGGAATCCACCTAGTTAACTGATTGATTATCTAATGACTATTGGCAGTATGGCCAACAAGTTATAATCCTGAAGCCTATTTTCCTATCCAAAAGTGGGCCTAATAAAACTTAAATGAAAATTTTGTTTAAAGAATGAAAGGAGGTCATGCGTAGTTCCCAGAATTCTTATTTGATTGAAAAAAAAAAAAGAATTTAGTGCAATATACCAGTAGTATTGAGATGTGCTAACTTCATTACTAAGTCTGAATTTCAGTTTTTTTTTTTTGTTTGTTTGTTTTTGGTTTTTTTTGGAACCAGGGATCAAACTCACAAGCTTGTACCTGCCAGGTAGGTGCTTGTGCTGCTGAGCTAAATTCCCAGCCCTAAATGATAGAACATTTTCTTTTTCAGGACCTTGTGCTTGCCAAGCAGGCATTTATGTCACTGAATTGTATCCCTGGCCCCTGAATATCAGTTTTGGGAATGGACTAGTACAGGTGAATACTGCACCAATGTTTTGAAGATGCAATTTAGTTTATTTAAGGCAAGAGAAGAAGAGTGTAAAAGAAAGGCTTCTGAAGAAAACGCTCTCTGAACAGAAGTGTCCCGCAGAGTAAGAGGTCCGGTAAGGCTGGAAGGAAGCTACTTCCCACAGAGCGAGGGCCGGCTGGGCAGAGAGAGGCTCACAGGATCCCACAACAAGCTATAGCTGCACCTGCTTCTCATCTTACTGTGTATAAGGAGCGATGTCAAACACTTCACACGAGTGCAATTCCCACTACAGTGTCGGGCGGTAGGCTACTGTCTCCTTTAAACAGCCCGGCAGAAGTGCCTCGCCTGGTGCTAGCCCATTCTCTGGCATTGAGGCTGTTGCCCTCTGTCCATTACGCTGCCTCCCTGTAACCATCTGCTAACATCAGTGTCAGATTTTATAAGTGTCACATTTAAACTGGAGCAGTTCTTCTACCGGGACTGGCCAGTTGACAGTGAGGTGAGAAAGCTTGCATCTGGGCTGGACAAAAATTCTGAGTATGGAATTAAGTTGGACAATGGGATATGTTAGGGATGAGGGGCACCTGAAGACAACTTTTCTGGAACATTGGTTAAAAACATGGATTCTGGAGCCCTAGTCCTGGTGTTTGTGCCTTGTCGCTGCCACACAGAAGCTCTGTGAGGCAGGGCGAGCTCAGCTTTCTGAGCCATTGCCTTGTCTGGCAAATGGTGATGGTAACGTGACCCACCACGAAGAGTGGCCCCCTGGATCCAGGTGGTAGACACAGGTTTCTTCAAATAGTGCCTGACACTTGCTGAGCCCCATTAGAAGTCATTAGCTTTTCTCTGTCCTTCACTTACTCTGTCTCTTCAGGTTGTCTCTGGGGTGGGGATGCTTGCTAAGTATTTAAGGATGTCAAGATGCTTGTTCCAAGTTAATCGTTACTCTCAGCTATCTCCCACCTTCGAAAGAATGATTGCTTGAGGCTTGTGATTATCTTTTAAATGTTTAACTCTAAGTTTATGTTTTTGAAGTGAAAAACTACTTAATACACTGGATGTAGCGGTGCACACCTATAATCTCAGTGTTTGAGAGCCTGAGACAGGTGGATTATTGTGAGTGCAAGGCCAGCCCGAACTACATAGTGAGCCCCTGTCTCCACAAACAAAACAACAATAAAATCAATATTAGTAATATCGAAATACATCAAAGGATCCAGTTGGCCTTATCTTTAGTAATAATTTCAAATTAGAAGTAAAAGTGACTTTAAAACAGGCAGCTTTGTGGAATCTTGTATTCTTTTTATGCACGCCAGTGAACAGATCTTAGCCTTTTTGCTCGGCTCAAGGAGTTAATAAAGTAACGTTATGTAAAGTGCAGCGAACTCCTCAGGAGAGAAGTGTTATATTAATATCTATCTCACAGTGATGTTCTCAGACTTAATGATGGAAAGTTTGCAAATTGCCTTGGTAGTCCCAGCCACATCTTGATGAAACATCATTTTGTTTTATTGCAAAGCGCTCCAGAGTTACACAGAATGCAAGTTAAGGGGGGAATCATGTCCCAGTCTTTATTTTACAATCAAAAGTGCATAAAATAAAGAGAAGACATTTTGTTCCAGTTGTCAGTGGTACAGATGATCATTTTTGTTTTTTCTTTCTCTTACTTTTGGCAAGAAATGGAGCTCCTAATGCAGTTTGTAATTGAGCACCCACAGTGAGCGTAATGGAAGACACAGAGACCTCGATCCAAAGAGATCATTAAGGTCACCAATATTCAAATATTTTAAAATTACATTCCAGTTTTGGAAAAGCCCAGCTCCTTTTTATATGATTACTATTAAGTTTGGCATTTTTGAGACATGTCTTAAATCGATACCTGTAATACCTACAAACATCAGTAGGGAGAAGACTATTACAAACACATATCCTTGCTGTAGGGTACATTTTAAATGTCTAAATGCTAATCAATATAGTGAAATTAAGTATTGACTAAAATAGCTTTATAATAAGTAATTATTGGTTTGCTCTTTTAGAAATTAGGCATTTTCACTTTGGGAATAAAGAGTAAATTTGCTGTCATGAAATTAAAGTGTTTTTGACCTTTTTGTACAACTTTCCTCTCTCTATGAAATGATTAGGTTTAAATATGATTACACAGCTGTATTATGTTGCAAGCATCAATTTTTAATTATTATAAGGTCAATGTTAGAACAAATATGATTAGTACAATGCCTCTGTGCACTTATTTACTTTCCAACAAAAGCCTTCCTGTGTTTACCCAAATCTCTCTCCACTGATATGTCTAATTAGACTTGTGCCAAATCCTTTTTCTGTCCCTGTGTTCATCCTATGTATATTATTTTTTTGATTCTTTCAGTTTTTGAAAATACAAATTTTTGACTTATCTCTCCTCCCTTCATAGAAGGATATTTGTTTCTGGATCTCCTCTCTCTCTCTCTGTCTTTCTAACACAGATAGCAATAGTGCCACCATTCTTCTTGACTTATTTTGATAGAATAAGAACATATTTTCACATGGTGTCACAGAGGACTGATGTATATGATAAAAGAAATAACCTTTTTAGGCATAGATTTCCATGATTTTTTGTTTATAGAGATTTTCCATGGGTCATAATTTGATTTCCACTGCCCTATATGACTTTGGATTCAGCTCTTTAATTTAAAAGACATCACATATAAAAAGTATGGAATAACACCTGATCTACATATTATTATTAATTCCCAAGATTATCAGCACTATATAAATATAATGCTGATAATGATAGATTTTAATGAAAATGTGATTTTTAAATTCTGCACTTGTCCTTTAGGTATCACTTTCTATTGATGTAATATTTACATTTTTAAAGCAGCAAGACATTAAATTAAAACACTGCTGTATTCAGTAAATGAACCCATGTAAGATTTCCCACAAAGCAAGGTGGTCACAGAGAAGAGAAACTTTGGCTCTAATTCCTGCATACTTCTTCAGTCTGTTGAGTAGGAGCATAAAGAACATTTATAAAACTTACTCCTATGTTAGATGATAGAGCTTCCTTTCTCCTTCATCGTGTTATTTTTAAGCCACATTTTCTGCTAATAGTTGCTTTTTACAAAGAAATACATCAGGTAGTCTTGTCGAGAAGCACTTTATATATATAGGATTTAGTGGTGGGATTTCAAATATCAAATCAAAGAATTAGAAAATACTTTGTGGCTAGAGCATCCTTCCCTTTACCTGTTAAATTATATTACTCAAGAATAAGCATATTCTGAGTGGCTTGTGCAAGCTCAGTTATGACAGCTGTTGCTGTTGGCCTCTTTGAAGCATCTTGGGGTCAATGTCCCCAGAATCTTTGTACAACATGGGATATTTTTAGAAATATTTTTTGAGGAAGGGTATCTGTATGTAGTCTGGCTAGTTTTGAACTCAAGGCTGGCCTCTAATTCACGCCAGTCCTCCTTCTGCGGCCTTTTGAGAGCTGGGATTATAGATGCGTACTGCCCTGTCCATCAGGTACCACATGGGCTTGGACAGGGTTGAATTTCAGACCCTAGTTTCAGAAACTGTTCTTAATACTAGTATAAATCAATAGCCTCAGTGTAGTTATCACATTTATGGCTACTCAGTTAGTTGTTCATCCAATCTAGTAAAAAGTTATAACATTATACGATTGCTTTTCTACTTCAGACAATTTATGTGTCATTATTATGAACACTGTCACTGAGTGGAGAGATGATAACACGCCCGATCACCATGTTTCCTTACCCTCCCTTCCTGTCTCCTGCCCACTGCACTCTCACACCGCAGACACCAGAGTTCTTGGAGAGTAAACCTTGCTAGAGGAATTCTTCGTCTTACAAACAAGGCACCACAAAAGCCAGCAAAATGCTGCTGTTATGCATTGAAGCTGGAAAAATGTCATGAATGAGTGGTTCCATAGGCTGGAAAACCCACAGAAATATTGCTGATTACAGTTAAAATCCTGCCTTTTCCCTAACAGTCATGGAACTCGGGCAAAAGTCTTTTGAACTGGGATTGTTACTATTCCCAGAAAGCTTGCATCTGATACTGCAAAAACACACTTTCTCAATTACTTTTATTTGGTCCCATCCGCCCACCCCAGGACAGAACTGAAATGTCTTCAAGGGAGAAGGGGCCAGCTGCGGCCTTCATTTTACTTCCAGTTGTCTCTAGACTTGCTTTACCTTTCAAGAATGTGTCGATTTCATCCAGATTTTGGACACAGGATAATTTGCATAGATTCTACAGTCAAATTAATTATTCTCTGTTCCCTTTGGTGGTCAGAGAAGTCTAGTATCCTGTGTATACATGGCCTTCAATAGAAGGTGTAAGCACTTGTCTATTGGTGTTTTTGTTTATATCAGATCAAATTGATATCCACACTTGCTTGCTTAGATATTAAATATTAGTCCAAGTTACAGTCATGTTCCTTTTTTTTTGTTTGTTTTGTAGAAGGAATTGACCTCACGACCTCATGTTTGCCAGGCAGGCACTGTGCCACTGAGCTATACCCCCAGCCCTCATTTTCCTCTTTCTTGGTATAAAACAGGAAGTTCACTGGCTAAAACAGGAAGTTCAGGCTTCTGTTACAGGATGTTCAGGTGCTGACACAGAGTGAAAAAATCAATGAAGGGTTTCAGTCACCAGTTGTCTTTGCATTTTTTTTTTTTTATGCCATTGTGATAGATGCTCATGCCACAAACCTGAATCTTCCATCGGAAGGTTTAGGGTGCTACTCAATCTAAAGCAAGCTGGGATAGAACTTTGCCAAAACTATGATTTTGGGAAGATTACTGGACAATAAAGTGTTTGAAAAGCCTGGAGTCATGTTACATAACCTGGTCATATTAGCTGCCCTCTGGTGTGGTGAAAACGTTTCATGAAGATATACAAACAGTCAATTATCCCATGGAAACATGGTCAATGCCATTAGGAAAATAAAAATTGTTATTGTAATGAGACAGTTTATACTCATCAGAGAGCAGGCATTAAAAATTAGGACAAACAATGATGAAGCAGGGGAGCAGTGGAGTTGATAAGTTACAGAAGGAGCAGCCCGGGGGGAACCAGAGGGAGCCTTAGCAATGCTTATTAGACACTGTGCCAGGCATTAACGCTTTGGTTGCTGAGTTGTGGGAAAGTTTCTGACGGCTAGGAAATTGGCCAGGTAGGGTGACCAGTTTGTCCTGTTTTACCAGAAACATCTGTGCTTTAAAATTGAGTGCCCTCTGTCCCAGAAATCCCGTTCAATTGTAGGTCACCGTGTGGCCATAACTGCTACGAGAACTCGCAAACGGCTCAAAGTAGCGGCTACTTACCAAGTGTGGAATTACTTCAATATTTTAAAAGTTGGTCAAGCCATACTGATGTATCTAAGCCAGACATGAAAAGTCAATATGAACATATCCTGAGTGTGTTGTCACTTGTCCATCACTGGAACAAAATATCTGACACCTGCAACTTGAAGGAGAGTTTCATTTGGCTCAATTCCCAGAGGGTTGATTCCATGGTGGGCTGGGTCAAAGGCCGAGATGCAGGGTGGGAATGTGTGAGTAAGGAGAGCTGTTAAATCTGTGGCCTCCTGGAAGCAGAGGGCAAAGGCAGGGGTAGGGACAAGGACCCACCCTTCCAGGTCTTGCCCCAGTGACCCACCTGCCACCAGGCCCCACCTCCCAGCAGCACATTCAGCCACAGGCTCCCCAGTGGATGAATCCATTGAGGAGAACAGCACCCCCATCACCCAATAACTTTACCAAAGCTCCACCTCTCAGTGCACGAGGCTTCGGGGGACAGAACTCTGAATCTGGAGACACTCAGGTAACACTTGGTGGTACCTAGTGGAGCAACTGTGGAACACATGTACTCAGAGACATGTTTAAGAGTTTCACAGCAGTGTTGTCTGTAATAATGAAAAAACTGGAAACAGTTTAAACATCTGACCACAGAACTCTAGATGACTGTATCATGTGACTATATGAAGCAGTTATGTAGATGGTCACAGCTAAAGTGCCAGTATGAACTCATCTCACAAAAATTATTGAGCCCAAGAAAGAAGTTGATATAACATATAAATTTACAAAGAAGTGCACATGGATGATACATACAAAAATTTGTAGTCTTTTTTATAAAATAAGGGAAGGGACTTACAAGAGGCTTTGAAGGAATGTTCCATTTCTTAAACTAATTGGTGCTACGTGGTTATTCTTTTATTTTTCCACATAACGTATATTTTATAAATTGCTTAATGTGATGCAATAAAAATTTAAATCTCAAATGTTAAAACATATTCTTCTTGAGCCCTAACAATTATTGTCATCTCCCATATCCTTCAAAAGAATATGACAAATCAATCATTTGACAAGTATTTATTGATTTCCTCTTGTGAGTTAGTTTTTTTGATCCTGTGAGTTAGTTGTACAAAGAATGGAAAATTTTATTTTATTTTTTATTTTTGGGAACTGGAAATCGAACTCATGACTTTGCTTTTGCCAGTCAGGCACTTATACTGCTGAGCTAAATCCCCATCCTTAAGAATGAAAATTTTAAAAAGCCCAAACCAAAATCCTTGTCTTAAAAAGGCGTGAATTCTAGTGAGGAAGAATAACAGTAAATCTATAAATAAATATACAAGTGCACAGATACAATCTCTATGGTATAAAAGTCCATTAGAAAGTAACAACAAAGGGGATAGAAGATGATGGTGGTATAACGGAGTGGCCAGAAGAGGTCTCTTGGGACTCATGACACATGGACAGAGGTGTGGAATCAGCCACAGGAATATTTGGGGGAAGAGCACTTCAGGTAGAGTGAAGAGCCCACTACAGGGCAGTCCTCTACGTCTAGTCTCAGGGAAGCAACCTTCCTGACCATTGATTGACTGGACGTCTGATCCAGACTCCCTGGCCCCAGGCAGCGGGGTTTTCCAAATTGAACTCAGTTAAGTTGAGAGGAGTCCCAGGAGACCAAGGCTCCAAGGTTAGCTTGCTTGCTTGGAGGGAAAGAGATCAGTGTCTGTCATTTTTGGGGATCTGGAAAGAAGCAAGATTTCTGATCATCTTGAATGTGTCTGGCCATTTGACCCAGTGTTGTGAAATCTCTTGGGTGATCATGGTGTGTAACAGAGCTGCAGAACCAGTAATCATAAAGGCCTGGAGTAGAAGTTTTCTGTGGTCAGTGCATGCAGTTATCTTTAGATTAGGATATTTCATATGATCAGCTTTCATGACTAATCACATCTTCAGTTCAGATATTTTCTTGACTTTAGACTTGTGTGTCCAGTGGCTTTGTTTGGATATATTACAGAGACCTCAAACCTAACATGTTCAAAAACCAAAACAAAAAACCAACCCCCCCAAAACACTTTCTATTCTTCCCCTTTTTCTGGTATTTTACATATAACAAAATAACAAAGTCATCTTTTAATATGCTTAGGTCTCGGATCTCTAATTCCTGTTTTTGCTTCCTCTCACATGCATGATTATGTCCAGTGCAGCTAAAAAGCTCATGGCTCCAGCATGTGATCATTTCCTCCTCCCCTCCCCGTCTCCACTCAAGCTAAGTCTACCCACATCGTTTGCCTGCAGTATGATGATGACCTGCTAACTTGTCTCCCTACAGCCCATCTGTGCTCCTGATAGTTCAGTCATTCTCATGATGTGGTTCATGGATCCCTGTAAGATCCCCAAGACTCATTGAGGGGTTCCAAGAGCTCAAAACTATTAATCAGAGTGTGTTGGCATCTTTCACTGTTAACAATATTTGCACTGATGATGCAAGAGCATTATGGGTAATTGCTAAGACTCAGTAATGGTTCAAGGCAGAGGCACCAAATTCTCCTTCCATTTAATGTAAATGTCATCAAAATATGTCATCAGGAATGTGTTTGCTAAACTACTATCTATTCTTTTGAGAATACAAGTTTCTTATAGTTTATGTGATGAAATTGGAAGCACGTATGAAGCATTTGTGTTTCATGTTTAAGCATATTAGTTTTCTGGAAGGAGAGCATGGTTGTTTTGGGTGAGGATTCAATTATTTGCATTTTACATGAGGTATCAATTTATTGGAAAGAACAGCTGACACAAAAATGATATCTACTTTGATTTGGGTATTTGGCAGACATTTTCTTAAAAACGAATTAATAAACCCTGAAGTTCATGGAAAAAATTGGCAATGTTTGTTCTTAATGATAAAGTTGAAATTTTTAAGTGAAAAATTAGAATTTTGGAAACTTATGTGGCCTACTGTGAGTTTGAGACTGTTTGAATACCTAGATGTTTTTTTGTTG
Organism: Hydrochoerus hydrochaeris; assembly: GCA_004027455.1. Lineage (NCBI taxonomy): Eukaryota > Metazoa > Chordata > Mammalia > Rodentia > Hydrochaeridae > Hydrochoerus > Hydrochoerus hydrochaeris. The sequence continues at coordinate 33,253 of PVLA01008817.1, read as the reverse complement.
ACATTAGATGTGCTACTAATGAATATGATTTTTGATACTGTACAATGAAGTATGTAAAAATTCAGAGGTTCAGCATAACTCCATGAATCAAGATCTTATTAAAATGATAAGACGTAATCCATGGACATAGTGCAGTGTTAAGTAGTAGAGGAAGAGATTCTCTGAGTGTTACAATCCAGATGCTGGAATATAGCAATGTGAGAAAGACAAGAATGAGGGAAGTGGCTCTCCTGGACCCAGGAAGGATCTGAAGCAAGTATTGAAGCCCACGGGAAGAGTGAAGAGAGATACTTCAACGAGAAAAAGGAGGTAGCTGGCAGAGCCTTCTCCCTGAGTCAGGACTCGCTGCAAGAGAGGAGTGGTTCAAACGTGTGGTAACATAGTGATGGGCAGTGACCCTAGAGGCCTCTGTGGAGAGACAGAGTAGTGGATGTGAAGGACTGCACTAGCTGGGGTGATTGCTGAGGGCTAGGTGGTCCCACATGAGACAGCCATTGACTGGGAGCCATCATGGAGAGGGGCCAGCTGAATTTGGAACACAGAGTGGCTGGTGGCTCCATCTAGTGGTTTCCAGCAGGGCTCAAGTCTGTGGCAGAAAGTACGCTGACTGCTGCAGGCTGATTGGGTCTGGTCTCAGCGAAGATGGCCAGAATACAGACTGAACTTCTGGAGAAGTAAAGGTGCTGGCTTGCTGAGATTATCCACTACCTCACCATAATCTACTGCTGGCTTTCTGGGATAGATCTGGACTCTGTCTCCATGTGATATCTACCAATGACAGCAGAGACAAACCCGAAAGCAGACTTGTTTCCTCTCTCTTTTGGTTTTGTTGTTGTTGTGGTTTTGTATTTTGTTTCTTTTTTCTCTTTCATTGTTTGATCTTGTTTTTATATGAGTGTGAATGTGGTTGATAACCTCTTCATGGTTGTCATTCTGCTTTGGTCTTCTTTGATCTCTTCCTTCTTTCCCTCCATTCTTCTGCACCAGTTTCCCAAAGTTACTGTGATCCTCCTCTGTCTTCTAGCTTTATTTCTAATCTCTTCCTCTTATTCTACTATTTTCTCCATAACTCTTTTACATTTTAATCCCTGCTGGTAAAATTAACATATTAAGGGCTTAGATACTGCCTATAGTTTTCTGATTTGTGTTAGATTTTATTATATAACCACAAACCTAGTTCATATGGTTAAAGGAGTCAAATGAGTGGTTATTTCAGTTTATCATTTCCTAGGCTGTGTTTGATGCTATTGTTATTGCCGATGGTACTACTTTAACCAAAAGTGATATAATTGTTCTAACTAACTGTTTTTCCTGGTATCCTAAGACTGAGATTAACTAAGGGTCATAGAAAATACTGTGGGGTGGTGCCAAGGAACCAGAAGCTGGGCCAAGCAGGCAACAATTTCTTATCCTCAACCAACTGAAGAGACTGGATCTTGCAACAGAGTCACAACCCCAAAACCTACCATACCTGGAAGACACCTCAGAGAAGCAGTCATTTCCTAAGGGAATACCTCAGAGAAATAGTCATTTCCTAAGGGTTCTAAAAACTAACAATAAAGCTACTTACCATAGACAATTTGCAAGAATGAACTCAAGAATTAAACTAAAAAAATAATAATAAAATGAGAAGACACTTAAACCCCAGACATCTTGTTCACCAAAGGCAAATTTATGGGGCTATGAGATGGGACAATCCCAAAGCCACCCAACTGACCTCTCTGAAGTGAACAAAAAAGCAATCGAATAAAGCTCTAGAAAAAAATCAAGGGCAACCCATTCAGGACCCTTCATGACCCTTTCTGACTCTCAAGAGCTCTCTTTCTCTCTCTCTCTCTCTCTCTCTCTCTCTCTCTCTATATATATATATATATATATATATATATATATATTTCCTTACTTTTAAAAAAAGAAATTAAATCAGAAATAATTTCTCAGATAACTACATAGATATCCACAATGAAAACCATGCTTAGTAACTTTAAAGTAGATATGGCTAAAAACAACTTAGAGGAGTTTAAGAAAACAAAGAAGACATGAATGCCCAGCATAGGAAAGAAATAGAATCCATAAGGCAGGTTCAAGCAGATATCCCAGAGAATAAAAATTCTGTTGAAAGTATCTGCCACAGAATGAGTCAATGAGAAGACAGAATTTCAGATATATAGGACAGGCTTATGGTTAGTGATCATGAAAAGATAGATTTAAAAATAGCAATGGATCATGAGAAATCAATCCATCAGTTGCTAGATGATGCAAAGAATAATAATTTAAGATTGATTGAGTCAATGAAAAATCAGGAGATAGAACAAATTACATGAAAAAACTGTTCACAGATGTCATCGCAGAAAACTTCTCTAGTAGAAAAAAAGAATTTGACATAAAGATAAGTGATGCATATAGAACTCCAAGCAACCATGATAAAGAAAAAAATTCATAGTAAGACACACCAGAGTCAAAATTCCAAAAATTCAACACAAGAATACAATATTAAAAACTTTTAGGGACAAGAAACAATTGACCTATAAAGAGAAGCACATCAGAATTACAGCCAACTTCTCAGCACAAACACTTAAGACAAGGAAAACTTAGGTGAAGCATTTTGAGGTCTAAAGGAAAACAATTTCCAACCCAGATTGGTGTATTCTACAAAACTATCTTTCAAAACTCATGAGGAAATAAAATACTTCCATAACAAAGAACATCTGAGGAAATTTATGACCACCAAACCATTACTCCAAAATGTTTCAAAGGACAGCCTAGAGAAATAACAAAGACTAGAGATCCATGGACCCCAACAGAAGGAATCCACCAGGCAAGGCAAACAAATTGGAGGGGGAGAAGGAGCCAACAACAGGAAAATAACATGACAAGGATAAATCAGTACGTATCAGTTATAACCCTCAGTGTTTAATGGTTTCAATTCACCAATCAAAAGGGGCAGACTGGCAGAACGAGTCAAGAAACAAGATCCAACAATATGCTGCATACAAGAAACACATTTAGTTAAAAAATAAATTCATAGACTGAAATTCAAAGGATATGAACCAATATTCCATGAGACAGGAACCCAGAAAAAAGCAGAGACAGCTATTTTTATTTGCAGACAAAGAGAATTCCAAGCCAAGACTGATTAAGAGAGACAAAGAAGGTCACTATATCCTTGTAAAGGGTACAACCCAAGAGGAACAGGAAACAATCATAAATATATATGCAACAAATACCAGTGTACCCAACTGTATAAAACAAATATTAACAGACATGAAGAATCAAATAAATACTAATACAATTGTATTGGGGATCTCAATACACCACTGTCACAAAAAGACACATAAACTAGAAAAGAAAAATCAACAATGAAATACAAGAACTAAACCAACTTTAGAACAAATGGATTTAGTAGATGTCTATAGGGTGTTCTACCCAACATCATCAGAATACACATTCTCTCAATGCACATGGGACATTATCTAAAATAGACCACATACTACTCATAGAACACACATAAATAAATGCAGAAGAATTGACATTATGCCATGCATATTATCAGATCATAGGGCAATGAAATTTGAAATGAATGGTGAAAGAAACCACAAGAACTTCAAAAACAGATGGAAATCAAATAACACCCTCCTGAACAACCAATGGATCACAGATGAAGTTAAAGAAGATATTAGACGGTTTCTTCAATTAAATGATAATTACAGTACAACATACCAGACTTTTGGGACATGATGAAAGCAGTCCTAATAGGAAAATTTATAACACTGAATACCTATATCAGGAAACAGAGAAAGTACAAATAAACCACTTAATATTGGACTTCAGAGCTCTAGAAAACAAAGAGCAGTTCAAACCCAAAGCTCATAAGAGAGAGGAAATTATAAAGATTAGAGAGAAATTAATGCAATCAAGACTAAGAAAACACCGCAAAGAATCAATGAATTGAAGAGTTGGTTCTTTGAAAGATTAAATAAAGCCAACAAGCCCTTAGTCAACCTTATCAAAAAAAGGAAAGAAGAGACTCAAATCAGTGCAATTAGGAGTGAAAAAGGAGAAATCACAATCAACTCCTCAGAAGTGCAAAAGATCATCTACACCTATTTTTAGAATTTTATCCTAACAAGATGGAAAACGCAGAAGAAATGGATGGATTTGTCGATACATGTGAATTACCAAAGCTGAATCAAGAAGACATAAAAATCCTAAATAAGCCAATATCAATCAATGAAATTGAAGATGTAATTATAAACCTACCAACAAAGAAAAGTCAAGGCTCTGATGGATACACTGATGAATTCTACAAGACATTCATAGATGACCTAATGCCACTACTTTTCAAACCCTTTAATGAAATTAAAAGGGAAGCTTTCTCCCAAATTAATTCCTAGAAACAAGCACTACTCTGATGCCAGAACCAGAGAAGGACTCCATTAAGAAAGAGAACTGCAGGCCAGTCTCCCTGATAAACACAGATGCAAAAGCCCTCAATAAGATGCAGCACATCATCTAGAAGATTATACACCATGACCAAGTTGGATTCATCCCAGGGATGCAGGCATGGTTCAACATATGTAAATCAGTAAATGTAATAGACCATATTAACAGAGCCCAGGACAAAAACCTTATGATTGGGGCTGGGCATATAGCTCAGTGACACAGCTCTTGCCTGGGAAATGCAAGGTCCTGAGTTTGATTCTTGGTCAGAAGAAAACAAAAACAAGAATGAAGACAAAAACACCCCAAAACCAAACCAAACCAAACCAAACCAGACCAAACCAAACCATACGATTATCTCAATAAATGTGGAAAAACTCTTCAAAAAGTCTAACACTCATTCATGACAAAAAAAACTTTACAGAAAATTGGAATAGATGGTCTTTATCTCAATCTGATAAAAAGCCATCTATGACAAACCAACAGTCAGCACCATACTAAATGGGCAAAAACTAAAAGCTTTTACTAAAATCAGGAACAAGACAAGAAAATTCACTGTTTCCATTCTTATTCAACATAGTCTTGGAAACTTTAGCCATAGAAATTAGACAAAAGAAATAAATAAAAGGGATAAGGAAAGGAAAGGAAGAAGTTAAGTTATCATTATTTGTGGATGACATGAATCTCTACATAGAAGACATCAAAAACTCCACTGAAAGACTGATAGATTTAACAAGCAAATTCAGTAGCATAGATGGATACAAAGTCAGCACTCAAAAATCAGTAGTTCTCCTGTGCATGAATAAAAAGCTCACTGAGAGAGAAATTGGAGAAACATCTTTCACAATAACATCAAAAAAAAAAGAAGTATCTAGCAATCAAGCTAATGAAGGATGTAAAAGACCTCTACACTGACACTAAGGTACTCTGAAAAAGAAGATTGAAGAGGACAACAGAAAATGGAAAGGTATCACTTGCTCTTAGGTAGGAAAAACCAATATAGTGAAAATGGCCATACTTCCAAAGCTGTTATACAGATTTAATTCAATTCCAATCAAAATTCCAACAGCATATTTCACAGAATTAGAAAAAAGAATCCTTGAAATATATTTAGAACCAAAAGTGACCTAGAATAGCCAAGGCAATGCTGGGCAACAAAGACAAGGCAGAGTATCACAATCCCCAACCTGAAATTACACTATAAGGCTACTGTGATAAAAGGTGTGATACTGTTGAAACACACAAGCAAACAGCAAACATACCATAAAACAAAACAAAACAAAACAAAACAGACCCTAGGAACGTGAAGCAGATTAGAAGATGCAGAAACAACTCCAGACATACTTAGCCACTTAATCTTTGACAAAGCTGCCAAACACATTCACTAGAAGAAAAATAGCCTCTTTAATAAATGGTGCTGGATAAACTGGCTTTGCACATGCTGAAAATTAAAAGTGGGCCCACATCTTTCACCATGCACCAAACTAAATTCTAAGTAGATCAAAGATTTGAACATTAAAACAGAAACATTAAATATGCAGGAAGATAGAATATATAAAACTCTTTTTTTAAAGGTAAAACTCTTGAAGATATTGGTAAAGGCAGAGACTTTATAAACAAAATTCCACACAGTAACTATCACAAAGAATCAACAACTGGGATCTCATTTTATTAAAAAGTTTTTGCACAGCAAGAGAAACCATGTATTCTTCCTTCTCTTCTTCTTCTCCTTCTTCCTCTCCTTCTCCTCCTCCTCCTTCTTCTTCCTTCCTTCCTTCTTCCTCTTCTCTTTCTTCTTCTTCCTCTCTTCCTTCCTCTTCCTCTTCTTCCTCCTCCTCTTCTCCTTCTCCTCTTCTTCTTTATTTTTTCTTCTCCTTTAAATAAAACAAATCAGTTTTTTTGTCAGTACACAGTGTGAAGCTGGTACGTGTGCATTACACATCTTAATTCTTTATACATCCCTGCCCACTTCTCCTCTTTCCTTCCTTTTTCCATTTACAAAATGGTCTGTTTCCCTGGTTTTTATTATCCATTTTCTTTTTTGCTCTTTGAATTGTTTATACTTTGAGTTTCCCATGTAGGAGAAACCCTGTGGAATTTGAATTTGAGTGTTGGATTTATTTCACTTCACAGACTCTTACGAATGCACCCATTTTCCTACAAGTGACTCAGATTTATCCTATTAAACATAGTATTTGAAACTATGTTTTGAAGACACAGTCATCAGGAAAGAGAATGAAAAGAAATAATAAGAAATGAAGCAATTGAACTATCATTATTTACAGGTGATATGATTCTTTACATAGAAGATGCAAAAAGATTTCACCAAAAGACCCCTAGAACCAGTAATCTCTCTGCTTCTTGGTCACTATGGTGTGAGCAACTTTTCCCCACCAGACTCTTCCATTCCTACCTTAGAGTCTCCAACCATGCAAAGACTGAGTTCCCTGGAACTCAACATCTTTGAATTGTAGTGTTGGGTACTGTGTCTAATAACATGAAAGTGACTAAGATCATCAATCATTTAAAAAAAATTACTTATGTTTTAATTTTTTGTTATTGAAACCAATCACTTTCCAGTTCTGCTTTTTCTTTTTTTTTTAAATTAGTTTTTTGGTGCCTCTCTGTGGTATACAATGTTCATTCTCCCTGTGTGGAGTTGGTAGGTGTATAGAACACATCTTCATTCTTGTTTTCATTCCTTTTTCCTCTCTCCACCTCTTGATGTCCTTCCTGTTTGAGAAAGATCTATCTCCCTACTTCCCAGTATCTCTTATTTTGCTCTTTATATTTTTTTGGGAACTTATTCTAGTACAACTATGGGTATCAGTATGGAGAGTCCTCAAAAAACTAAAAGTAGAAATTCCATTCTTAAGTAGAATGTCTAAAAGCAGACATTCCCCTTCTAGGTATCTTCCCCAAAGAGAGCTAAAGACAGAGTGATCCATGCATACTCGTATTTATAGCAGCATAATCACAATGGCTAAATATTTTTCTTTTTTTGTGTGTGTTTGTTTTTCTGAGACAGGGTCTTGCTGTGTACTTCAGACTGGCCTTGAACTCACTATGTGGTCCAGGCTGGTCTGGAGCTTGCAATGATCCTCCTGCCTCAGCCTCCTGAGTTCTGGGATTACAGGTATGCGACATCACACCCAGTTTGTACAGTGGCTAAATCTTGAAAGCAGCATAAACATCCATCAACAGATGATTGAATAAAAAAATACGGTGTTTACACACTGTGGAGTACATTGCCATAAAGAAAGACAAAGCAGAGTCATTTGTGGGAAAATGGATGCACCTTGAGACCATAATTTTTTTTTTTTTGAGACAAGTTCTCACTATACAGTTTGAGCTGGTCTTGAACTCACTTTGTAGCCCAGGTTGGTCTCAGACTCACAACAATCCTTCTGCCTCGGCCTTGCGAGTGCTGGGATTACAGGCATGTGCCACCATGACTGACTGACACCATAACATTGAATGAATAAATCAGACACACAAGTTTAAGTATCACGTTTTTCTTGTAAGAGAAGCTCAATCATTTTTAAGCTTAAAGCGATGTTGAGATTAAAAAGCTAGAGAACCATACTGTTGTCCTTTTCCTGAGTGGGCTCTGCCCCTCCTTTGTCCTGCACCAGCCAGTGGCTCCTCCCTCCCCCACTCCAGAGCTCCCCTGGGAAGCAGAGCTCTCAGAACGGCCCAGGAGGGCTCGCTCCCCTTTAAGCCCATCTTTTCCCATGTTGGTATGTGTTGCACCGGACGCTGGGAGTCTACTGCACATTAGGACTTGCCAAGCATATCTGGCTTCTGCTTCCCACTCATTCCCTCTCCTCCGAGCTCTCTTCCTTCTGACCTTTATCCTTTCACTTCATTTCTAGGCCATGCAAATGCTGTCTTAAGGCAGTCCGTCTGCTTTGCTCTCTGTTGTTCCTTTACCTTACTTTCTTAAATTTTCTCTGTGGCAGTTGTCACATTATACAAATTAATGTCACATTATATAAATTACACTTTACATTTGCAGTTTTCTTGTGTGTGGTCCATCTCTCCGATTAAAACGGCTGCTTTCTTCTGTAGTAGGCTGTTGTGTTCACCGTCAGCTACGGGATCCAGGGTGTGCCAGGAGTGCAGTACATGTTTGTCGTATGAACGATTTAACAATTCCTCTTTACGTCTTAGAGGTGATGGCGGTGGCTTCGTTCACCTCTACTCTGCAACCTAAAGCTGGGGTGCTTCCTCCAAGGGAAATTCTGTGCAGAGCACACATTCTGGATCAAGGAGGAGAAAGGGTCCTTTGCACCAGGCTGGCAGGGAAACTCCAGGACAGGGAAAGCATTAGGCATCCGCTTCCCAATACAAAATAGAGTGGGAATCGCCATCAAACTGGACCGTAAACGATGCCCAGAATGAGGGCATTTCAAGGCTGTCTCCCCTGCTCCCAAAAATGTCAGCAAGAGAGTAAGAGAGATTGTAATGACAGACACACTTTATTTGAGAGACACCAAAAGGAGAGAAATTTTCATAAAAGTTAAGTGAAAAGAGAAAACCCCAGAAATAACATCGTTGTGTAAAAACTAATTATGCTTTCAGAGACTTAAGCACATATGCAAAGAAGTAATCATAGTAAAATATGCTTTAAAAGATGCATCTGTTATAAAACTTATTTTTTGATTGCACAGTAATGATAACTTTTAGTGTCAAAATAATGTTATTAGGATTAGAGAATGAATCATTCTAAGGTGCATTTTAATGGATTATTTCTTCAAATCCTCAAATTGCTCTGGGGTACAGGCAGATTCACCACCATTTTATAAACAAAGAAACAAATTCAGGGTGTGTAAGTATCATGCGCTACATCTCAGTGAGTAAAACAGGGGGGACACTGGGATTCAGTCTCAAGTCTCCTGACTTTTAGTGTAAACCTTCTTCTATCTTACTAGTACACTTTTTATTAGATATAAGTTTCCAGGGCCTAATGTAAGGATTTTTCTCTGCTATCTTAGTTAATTAAGTGCATGTTGATTTACCGCTCATGTAATAATTGAGTTATCGTCTTTGGCAAATACCAGAAGATATAAAGCAACCAGAAAATCATAAAGTGCCATTCAAAGAAAACTATATGTTTCTGAAAATATAATTTCAATAGGGACAGACAGAAAAATTTATTATCAAATAAAGGACTGAAGGAAAGCAAAAGTTGGGGGTGCTTACATTGTGAGATGCTATCATATAAAATTTATGGCATCTTTTACAATCTGTGACAAGCTACGGCTTCAGCCAAGGAGCGGACGAGAAGGCTTTGCACACATCCTCCCTGTCCAGTGAAGAGGCTGCCTCCTAGCACGGCAATGGTACTCATTTGACACAAGCAAAGAAAACACTTTCCTCTGTCGTCAAACATCAGTCAGGAACATAACAGACAGAGCAAGGCAGACAGAGAAAAAGCAAAAGAAAACATATTTGTGCTGATTTTAAAGCAATAAGTGAAACAGTTATTAATTGTAGCTAAAAACACTAATTAGATTTTTACTGTGTTGAAAGCAGAAGCCGTCTACGTAATTTCTCAGTCACATTTTTTAATGAAAACATAACAGTCCAAGAAAATGATTTGTTTAAAGTTCTTTACTTTGAACATTGTAATTACCACAATTTTTTTATTGAAGTACCTTTGAATATCAGTTATCTATTTAATTTTATGATGCATGTCACTGCTATACCTAACTGCTAGAGTATGGTACAGCAAGACACTGATCATTAGTGCTCACTGATGTATGTGTTAAATGTTGTAAAAGTTGCTCTGCGCAGTTACGCAAACATTAATTAAATCGGTAAGTATAAAAACATGCCTTTTGAGCAACTCTTAATTTAAGCAGTTGTAAAAATATGTTATATATCTGTATGTTCTGATTCAGGTAATTTGAAGTGGGGAAAATGATTTGAGGAAGTTCCCTTAGCGGGTAAGAGTCATCGAATAGGTGTCTGCTTTTGAATTCAGTATTCTGATGCCAACGTTGAGAATAAGAAGGAAGTACTCAGAGATTATTCACAGAAACTCAGCTCACAAGCCAGCAGGGTGATGAGGCTGCCAGAAAACACGAGTATGATTTTCTACTGCTTAAAGATGCGGTGTAAACAGAGCCAGAAGCACTTCCTGTGAGTACGCACACAGATGTGGGCTACTGTCTACCTTGGCGAGGAGTGGAGACCAGGCAGAGGGGAGAATCACCAAGTTTAGGGGCGGATTTCAACAGTGAGCATGAGGACAGTCGTGACAGTCATGGGCAAAGACCTAGATGGATGCAACCAGCTCCCTCCCTCCCTCCCTTCCTTTCCTTCTGTCTTTCTTCTGCTACTCTTTAGTATTTCCAGTTTCATTGCTGATTATTATCACTGAGTGTGCCAGAGACCATTAGGATTACGAGATGATTTTTTTAAAACAGCTATTAAACTGTCCTCCATTTGAAGACATGCATTCTTTAAACAACACAGTAGGCATAGAGTTATATGTACACAGAAAATACATTTTTCTGAGTATGTTTATATTCAAAAGATGAACCAAACAACAGCCAGATTTATTTACAATTTTACAGTCATTCAAGGAGTCATATATAAAGCCTTAGGTGACTGAGGTAGCTTCTTACTTTATTAAAGGAACTTTCTTGGTGACTTTTATAGTGTGATCTCCTGGGTAGCTATCTACTTTGTTAGTCTCTCTTTTTTTCCGTTTGTTAAAATCAATTGAGTTTTTTCACTTTACCTGCCTTTCTAGTGAACTTTGGTTGAATGGTCTATTCACTGTAAAGACAGATGACAAAATCAAAGGAATCTAAATGTCTGGAATTCAGAACTCTTAATTTTGTGTCTTAAAATACTATAATAGAGAATCAAAAAATAATTAGGTGCTGATATATACACAAAAACATCTAGTTTGACAATGTTTAGTAGCCAGTTCATCTGTCTTCATATGAGTCTTTAAGTTACAACATGACACTTATAACTACAGATCAATTATCAGAGAGAACAGGAAGAGATATTTGTGTATTGTTCTTCCTGTTTATTCTGTTTCTTGGAACAGGAGAGTTCTTTGGGGCTGGAGAGGAACCCAGGGCCTTGCTATGTTAAACATGTGCCCAGCCAGTGGGCACATCTGTAGGCAAGACCAGAATTAGTTCTTTGTTATAGAATTTTTCAAGTGAAAATGGTTGCATTTTTGATTTTTAAAGTGAGATTTGAAAAATTGTGAAGCTGAAAGTTGGTGGTGCCTGTGGCCCAAACCAGGAAGCGGAGCAGAGGCAGGAGGACTGCAAGTAGGAGCCCAGCCTGCGCAACTTAGCGATGCTGTCCACCAACCAACCAACCAACCAACCAACCGATGCTGTCAACCAACCAATCGAACAACCAAACAACCAACCAACCAACCGAACCAACAAACCAAACAACCAGCCAACCAACCAAACAAACAACTGAACAACCAACCGAACAACCAACCAACCGAACAACCAACCAACCAACCAAACCAAACCACCAACTGAACAACCAACCAACCAACCAAACAACCAACCAATGAAAAACAAAAACAAACAGAATCCCCTCAGATAGGAACTTGAACATCCAGGGAACAGAGCTAACAGTGTCTTTTATTACTGTTACTATCTGTGATCTGTGATTAACGCCAAGATGGAGCACTAATGAAACAATATGAAGTATAAACAAAAGGTGGCTCATAAATTTGCAGTTCGGGATGTTAAAAAGGGCCTTTATACCGAGCCACATCTCCAGCCCTTTTTTGTGTCTTATTTTGAGACAGGGTCTCAGTCCGGACTGGGTTTGGGATTGTGATCCTTCCGCCTGTGGCTCCCGGAGAATGGGGGGACAGCTGTGCACCACCATGTTAAGCTCAGACTGGAGTTTTTTGTTTTTTTTTTTGGTTCATGCTTCTGGCCAATATTTTAGGTAGGCCTTATACCTATAAAAGTGACATTTTACCTTATAACTATGAAAGTGACATTTTACCTACCCACTCTTGGTGTGTGTTTCCATCAAACTCATAGGATGAAGAGTGTGCTGATTTGGGGGGTCTGCTAGTAACCAGGACCTGCTTGATTCTCCTACTCTTTGCAGGCCTCCTGTGACAACTCACCTTCAGCGGGGATTTCCCTGTGGCCCTGCCTTCATTAATGCAGCTAAATATCTCCTCCTCTTCAGTGTAATTCTGTTTGAAAACTTGGTCCATGCTCATCATTCAAGCTTGTGGCCTACTTAGGTTTATTTAGTCACATTAAGAGCAAGTAGGAAACTAGCTAATATTGGATGGAAACCTATAAAGAAGTAAGTTACATGTAACTTGGTTCACAATTTCAGAGGTGTCGGTCCATGGTCTCTTGGTTGCAAGGCAGAAACATGGTGGCGGGAAGTAGAGGACAAAAGCTGCTCAGTTCACTGCAGACAGGAAGGAGAGGACATGGGGAATAAAGAGCCCAAGAGGAGAGATCCAGGGACCAGATGTGGTTCCCAGGTCCATGCTGTTGTGCCCCACTTAGAAATACCAAGAATTGTGCTTTCCTCTTTCCCAGGAATCACTCAAGCCAATAAGCCGACACTCAACTTTACCATCACAAGGGCAATTAGAGGTCACTTATAGGAAGAGGAAAAGGAAAAGGAATGATTTCATAAGGCCAGCAAGAAAATGATGTTACTGCATAATGCAACAACTCTTAACAATGATTCTTCTTAAAAAAACGGCATGCTAAGAAAAATAACAATTTGGTATAGAATATGAGCAATTTACTTGTTCTCTTTAAGTTTTTGCAGCTCTTGCTGTGAAAGGGGAACAAGCCCATAACAACAGAAAGAGCAAATTCACTGACTCTGCTGCCATGGTTTGTCATGTCCACTAACCCTGGCCTCTCCTCCCCTCTGTCCTGTCCTCCTGTGTGGTTCTGGGTTAGAGATGTTACATGAGACAGGTGAATGAGACTTGGGGGCCAAAGTGAGGCAGACACCGTTGTAAACTGAGGGCCACTTTGATGAGAGCAGAGAGGAACAAGTGCAAGCACTGGAGAGTTGTGCTGTGTGTCTGTCTTCCCAGGGACCACAGCCATGCAGATGGCAACTACTTACCACCAAATGCTTCAGCAAGAAATGCCCAGAATAATCACCATAAAGAACAGACAACCACGCATAGGCTTTCACATTGTCCCCTTTACAGCAAGTACCTGATTCATCTGTCCAACCCAATGCTGCCTGATGACTTTTTCTCAGAATTTTTTGTTTTTGTTTTCAATTCTTTAAATCCTTCCATAATTATATGAAGCCTGATTACTATCATAAATTCCACATTTCATATTTTTTCATAGTGGTTCTGCTTTTCTAAGTGAATCCTGACACAGAATTTGGTTCCTGGGAGGGGGACACTTGTGACAAAAACCTCAATCACAGGCTATTGGCTTTCACACTGCTGAAGTTCGAAGGAGGCTGAGGAGGTGGTTTGGGAACTGAGAAGAACCTCAAGAAAAAGCATTAGAGCTTGAACAGTAAGAATCGTATTAGTGGGAAATGGAGAAAAGGGGGTTTTGTTATGTAACAGTGGAAAATGCAGCAACACAGTCACAAGGAGAAATGAAGACAACAATGTGTACTAAGGAACTTAGGAATCTGGCTGAGTACATCTTCAGCTTTCCCAGTCAAAGGTTGCCAAAGTCAGTGACAATAGCAGGGCAACAAGCAAACCTAGGATGGTACCAGTAAAACATGACTCAGGTTAAAATCCCAAGAGCCCTTCCAGGGATTTGAGAAAATAGGAAGAGCATGCTTAGGAGGACTTCTAAGAATATTAGAGAAGGTCATTTCTGTTAGAAATTAGGGCCCTTTAAAATCTTTTTATCAACAAGATAAAAATGCTGCTAAATACTTAAGGTAATTGTCCCATGAACCTTGATGCTTAGGTCCTTGATTTTTGGAAAGAAATTTGGCTGCAAACATTATGGAATAGAGGGGATTATAATTTGACACACAGGAGACCCATGAAGTTTTTAAAGGAATTCCACATTTGGACTGAAAAGTATGAGATAATGCAGAATGAAAAACTTATATATCCCCAACTTGCCAAGCTAACGAAAGCTGTTTAGTCCTTTGCTTTGTCACTGTGGAGAGGGGCAGATAATTTGTCTCTTTAATTAACAGGTCTCCAGATTCACAGCACAGGTCCTCGAAGCGCTAAACCGGGAGAACATAGCACACCTGCTCTTCAGTCTGGAGCCGAATCTGATTGCACCATGGGAGGAGAGTGCTGGGAGTCCCGAGACAGAGCGGGAGAGGAGGAATTTTGGCTGCCAAAGGGTGGACTGGCAGTAAGAGCTGGCCCATGTGGCTTCCGCTGCTCCTTATGTACACATGCTTCTGTTCATAGTTTCTCTCCTTTGAGTCTCGGTTGACTTCAGCTTGTTGCTTGACCAGTAAAAAGCGCCAAAAGCTGTGTCAGAGGCTTGGTGATGAGACGCTCACAGCTCCCACCTTCTTTGGCTGCGATGCTTGCTTATGGAACACTTCCTCTTGGAAATTAACTGCTGGAGCGAGAAACCCACGCCAAACAGAAAGGTCACTTGGGGAGAGTCCAGTTGAATACACCAGAAGAATACCACCAAGAACCAGCTGGCGGCACTGTCCTCCTGGTAAAGCAGCTCAACTGAATCTCAACCTTTGTCTTACTCCACTTGCATGGGACTTACCCAAGTAAGAGCCACTTGGTATAGTGGGTGACCCTCTAGACCCATGAGAGGCTACTGCAAGCTACTAGAGTTTGTGATCATTTTCCATGAACAAATAGATAACCCAAACAGTAGATAACCAAGTAGATAACCCAAACAGTAGCAACTTTTCACACTTCACACATTTCTTTCCTTCCACATGGAATACTTTGTTTTTAGCGTGACACAAGAAAATCTTTCATCTGGGCCGTGTTTCAAAATTTTCTAAATAAAACTCAGCCTCTCTCGAGTAAGTTCACTTTTTTCTGACTTTTGCCCTGCGCTTAAGTTTAACTGTCTCTTGCTGTTTGCCCTAAATTTTGTTTCCAAACTCCTTGATTCACTCTCAAGGGTGTGTCCTTTACATTTTCCATTCAGCTGTAAATTTTGTAAGAGAGTCCAGATCTCTTATAGGCTTTCAAATCGTGACCAAAGCCCCAAGTTAAAAATGATCACTTAATAATTTTAACTTCTTAACCACTTCTAGAAAGTGTCCTGAAACTGGTGGATGGGATTTTACACTGCTTCCTTCAAAGCCCATTGAACTAGTTTTATACGAACTATTAATCATCGGATGAAAACCTCCATGCTACCCCACACTGCCGTTCTGGATATCTGGGGAACTTCTCTTTTATCTTAAACTCCATTAACCTATTTTCTTGTTTTTCCCTGATCTTGTTTTGACCAGTCCACTGGTTTTCACCCTTCAGTCTGTGGCTCTGGTAGGTTTTTCTCACATGCTCATTTTCTTTCCAATCTTAAGACTTTCAATTTTAGGTTTCCATGAGCCCCAAATCCTGTGTCCTAGGTACTTCAATTCATTTGCCTTCTTCTCAGATGTCCTGTCCTTTGAGACCTCTCTGGCTGACCATCTACCCCAAGTAATTCCTATCTCCCCTCCCATCATCACTTGTATAACATCTTTCTTTCTTTCTTTCTTTCTTTCTTTCTTTCTTTCTTTCTTTCTTTCTTTCTCTCTCTCTCTCTCTCCCTCCCTCCCTCCCTCCCTCCCTCCCTTTCTTTCTTCCTTCCTTCCTTCCTTCCTTCCTTCCTTCCTTCCTTCCTTCCTTCTTCTTTCTTCTTTCTTTTGCTTTTTGAGACAGGGCTCCCTATGCGGTTCAGGCTGGCCTTGAGCTCACTTCATAGCTCAGGCTGGTCTTGAACTTGCAGTGATACTCCTGCCCCAGTCTCCCAAGTGCTGGGATTACAGGTATGCACCACCATGCCTGGCTCACTTGCATAACTTTCCTAAGTGCATGGAATGGTTTTCCTCTTCACTCATCGTTAGTTGGTACCCTCCCATAAACTTGTTTGCCCTCTCTCCTGCTGGTATGTGACGCTCAAGAAAAACCAACACTTTTGGTGTTTGTTTCAGTCATTGTCACATTCTCCAGGTAAGGCAGCGCACCGTACTTGTACGATCAGAGTAGGTATTTAATAAATATCGGTTGCATGAATAATTGGGCCCTTGCATTCCTCTCTCATCAGCATGGGGGTGGGCCTTGGGGGCCAGCTCACCCCAGGAGCTCCTGATTCTGTGACAGGACCACAGTGACAGTGCCCGGATGGCCCAGGTAGGCGGCAGTAGTGACATGTCAAGGAGCCCTTTTAACGCAGTTGAAAGAACTTGGACTTACTCTGCAAGGTCAAATAAAATACTGAAATCTTAGATTTCTTATTAATATTTTTGTGCTTAAAAATCTGCCTTTATGCTTCAACAAGCCAGAATTAGGATGTTTTATCAAGATGAAATTTTCTATCTTAAATTATTACTTTGCCAATGGGAACAAGGTTCAAACAATTTTAAAGATAAGTGCTTTCATTAGCTTCAACTATAGGGAGAATATTTGCTTTCCTCTCCCTTAAATATATTTGGTGGCTTAAATAATGGAATCAATTGTTAATCTTATCTCATGTGAAATAAGGTAATTTTCTCTCTCATTTTGTAAGATTACAGATTCTAGAGCAACTACGTGGTTTTCACGATTCTATAAAGAGAGTTGTCTGTAACAAGACTTGTAAATGTTTCATTCTTTAAAACCATGTCGCTTGGGAAGTTTGGGTCTCACCCATGCCTAGCTTTTTCCCGGCAGGCCACAGGACTATGTTTTTAACTCCTCCTCGGGGTGGGCGGGGCCAGGGGACGAGTTCTGGCCAATGGGCGCTGGGAAGAGGCAGGCGTGATCCCTGGCCCGGGACCCTGCAGGGCCCTCCGCTGCCATGACACTGGGAGGCTGCCTGTTCCGGACGGTGCAGCCATCAGGTGCTGCACGGTAGGTAGGACCTGTGTCCACAGCCCTCTACCTGACTGACCTCCAGGGGCCTCCATGGACCCTACCTCGTGGATCCCTGAAGCTATTGCGCCCCTGGATGGCTGCCTGAGGGTCAGTTTGGTTACACGGTGTGAGTGAACGGTTGACAAGTATTTGGCCACCAATATTTTGTGGTTGGATGTTCTGCACTGCTGTCAGTCCTAAGTGGGTAACATAGTTGAGAAATGAGAATGGGACTGATTTTTTTCTTAGCTTGTCTAATAAGAGACTGTCTCCAAGAGATTTATAAATATTTAAGGAATCACTTTATAATGTCTTGCAGAAAAACTTTTTTAAAGAAGAAATTTGCAGTGTGTGTTGCATTATTGGTACATTTGCAATTTTTATTGATAATATTGAAAACCAAATCATGGACTGAGATAGCTGGTTAGTGTCACAGATACCTTTATAACGTGGAGACTGAGCAAAACTAGTCTTATATGGTTTAAATCCTTTATTTCCACTTAAAACTAGCTTTAGCTACTCATTCTTGTTATTTTTCAGCTTTCGTTTTGTTGTAGAAGTTAGCATTTTTATTATCACAAATTATTCTTGTTTTCTAATTCCAAAGATGTCCAAAAGCAAGAGCAGTCTCCCAAGCTGCTAGGCTTTGGAAGAGAATAGTAAATCAGCCGGTAGATAGCACCGTATATCATATTAAACACAGGGAATTCACCACAAAATCATTACACTAAAAAGCGACAATTTTGATTGATTAAAATGGTCTGGGCTGGATAGTGTTAAATCACTGTGAGAGATATGACATTATAATTTTACATATCATATTTCTGCCAAGACAATGAAGGTAAAAGGCATTGTCATCAGATGATAACAGACAATAAGAAGAATCCTGATGTTAGATTTATTACCTGGTTTAGATTTAGAAAGAAGTAATTCTTGTCCTGTTCCACTTATCAAATGACTGTAAATTCAGTGATGATGTAAAATTCTAAGGCAGAGCCACTTATAGGTTTGACAAAGTGCCAGCTATAAAGTATTTATTGTTCTCAGTGGTTCTGCCTCGCACACTTAAATATTTATCAGAAACATAAGCCCCTCTGATAAATGTTTCTGATCTTCATGGCTAGACTTTTTTTTAACATCTAGATTTTTCATCAGAAGCTGCTTCTACAATTTTATTATGTTAATAATGCTAAGATCATAATTTGAAAAGGCAATATGTGAGCTTTTAAGTTTTATTCCCTTTAGCTGCTGATTTTAAGTGTGAGATTTTGGAGGCAACGTAGTACAGAAACAAAGGTGTCCTTGTTCCACTGTTGGTCTAGAAGAGGCCTCATTGTCTGATGCTCTCCACCTTAAACTGGTGATTGTTTTCTTCCTCCCTCTCACCTTCCCTTCCTCCCTCCCTCCCTCTTTTCCTCCCGGCCTCCTTTCTTCCCTCCCTTCCCTCTCTGGGGATTGAACTCAGGGTCTTGCACACACTAGCAAGTGCTATTACACTGAGCTACACCCTCAACCTGCAATAGTTTCTCTGTAGAGTCCCCAAGTATGTGAGCTGATGGTTTTAATGACCTCTAACTCTTTCCGAAGGCCACAGACACAGGCAAGTTCCTTCCTTGGGGAAGCCTGGAGCCCTTGCTTTGCAGCATAGTTGATTGGGCCAAGGGCCAGCACTCAGCAAAGGGGAGGCCCTCTGTGAGCGGCCTGGGAACCTGGGAACCAGCTGGTATGAAGACCCGTTGAGATCGTCTCACTAAGGCATTTAAAGGGGAGACACGCGAATAGCAGGACAACACAGAAGCACTGAGAATCACACAAAGAAGGCAGTGCGTGGCCAAAGCACCACATGCAAAAGCCAGAGGTTGAAGAAGTCCTAGCAAGAGAAGCACACTCTAGAAACGGAAACAGGAAGCAGCCAAACCACTAGAAAATTGAAACTAAGACCAAGGGAAGTCTTTAAACATCTATTCTTGCCATCCTTGGCAAAAGTAATGCTTTCAGAAAGGGGGATGCTAGTAAAACCTCAGAGCATTTGATACGTCAGACTTGCCTGAGATCTAGGTAATTCTAAATAGTTAAAAGTGAGGTTTTAGTAAAAAATGAAATCCTCTTTTTCAACTCTACCCAATCCATCTTGTTAACTCTTCTTTTTCCACACATCACATATATACACAGTTCCGCAAATTTAAATGAGAAGTTTTTGATCTTATTTCCTGAGGAATGTATGCAGATTAAGGAAGTTTTATATCCACCAAAATTGACCCTGGAAAATTCATTGCACAAGGCTGGCATTTGGGGTTCACAAATTGCATGGGTAATAGGGCAGTGACAGCACCCTGCTAATTTATAGTTAAGCCTCCACACTTGCTTAGATTCATGGATTAAAACTGAAAAAGGTTTTGTGTTCTGGAACATTTTCTGATTCAAGGATAAGGAAGGTTAGCACGAAGCCAGCTTCTCTGACCCGCTAATAATTTACGGGAACGTGTTCAACATCAGTCTCATTTTCTCGAATATCAAAGGCTAGAGATTATTTTGAATAAATCAGAACTTAAAAGAAGTCTTTGAGAAATATTACCTGTCTGTTGAGCAGACTGTTTCACAGAAGGGAACAATTAATTGAATTCAGCATTATCTCTTTAATTTTAGCCATGTCAGTTAATAAAAAAAAAAAAGGATGACAGCAAGACTTTGACAGTCTCATCTGCCACTCAACTTTAATTTTGATTTTCCCTTGAGAGCAAACATTCAAGGCCAGAATAAATAATTCTCCATGATAACACCGAGAGAGGGTGCGAGTTTCAATCCTCATTTAGGTTTTTGTAGGGGTTACAGGGACGAACCTTGAATTTTGGATTGATTCTGGATTCTGCAGCCTAGTGCAGGCTACAGATTTTCTGCTAAGAAAGTTTTCGAGTCTAAGGTTCTTAGCTCTGGGAATTGTGATGATGTTTGAGGCTTAATGCAGGGGCCTGGGCTTGGGAAAGAGATTCAGCCATGTTTACGCCTCTCGTCCTGGAGGAGCAGAAAAAATACATTGGGTCAAGGCGAGTTTTGGACATTCACAGAATTCCTCCTGCTCTCTGAGGGCTTGTTTGCCTCCTGTCTGACGTGCAGGCTTTTTTTTTTTTTTTTTTTTTCCTTCTGTGGATCCTGGAACAAAGTGCTAAGGAAAGCAAAGTCAGGAACAATTAGGGCTCCTGATTCATGGGAAATAAAAGAAAAACAAAAGGTTTGATGAAGATCTTATATGTAGGAAAACGCTGCTGCACTTGCGGAGTACAAACATACACATCTCCACCGTCTTCTGAGGAGTTTCTCATGGTTGACCTTCCCAAAGCTCCATGGCGCTAACTCGGTACATTTCCACGCTGCATCAGCTGAGTCCGCATCCACTACGCCTTCTCAGGCTTGGGAGATGCACTTGGGATGCTTGGAGCAAGTGGCGCCATGCAAAGCTCTGAGCTAAGTGCTGGTCCTCACAGGGCATGCGCGGAGTCTCCAGCTCGGTCCCAGTCTTCAGAGGCAGAGCCAGGATGGATGGGATTGGTGCTGACCCTCTAATTAAAATTTGGTCTGTAATTGACTACTTTATCATGGATATTTGATATCCATTGATCATTGCTTTTTTTTGGTCTTTTTTGAGATAGGGTTTCGCTATGCAGTTCAGGCTGGCCTTGAGCTCACTTTGTAGCCCAGGCTGGTCTCAAACTTGCAACGATCCTCCTGCCTCAGCCTCCCTAGTGCTGGGATTACGGGTGTGAGCCACCATGCCCGGTTTGATTATTGCTCTTTAAAACTGAATTGATGGCTGGGTGTGGTGGCATGTGCCTGTAACCCCAGCATTCAGGAGGCTGAGGCAGAAGGATTGTTGTGAGTTCAAGGCCAACCTGAGCTACAAAGTGAGGAGAAAAAGAAAAAACTGAGGTTGGTTTGTTTTTAAGATTTTATTTTCATTAGCACCTGCTTGCAGTACGTGATGACTACATTCATGATGGGAGCTGGTCCACACGCAAATCACACTTTAGTTCTTCTTTCTTTCCCTTCCTCTCCTCTCCTTCCCCTCTTTCTCCATCTCGAGATTCTCTTCCAATTTATAAAAGATCTCCCTGTTTCCTATTATTTACCTTTTATTTTGCCCATTAACTCATTTATACTTTGGTTTTCTCACATAAAAGAAACCATGGGACATTGTGCTTCTGAGGTATTCACTTAACAGAGTGGTCTCGATGGGCCATCCATTCCCTGTGGATTATCCAGACCTGACCTAGATCCCCATCTCCCAAACGAGTGTACAGTGGAGGTTAAATAAAAAGAGGCAATTGTGTGATTTTTTAGGGCTTCACGAGGGTCAAAACCCTTTAATTAAGCTCCTGACTCTGAGGGCTAAGACAAAGGCTTCTCTGGATCAGTCCACTTTTAATAGGTCCAAGGGCAAAAGGCGGAGAAACTGAGGAAAGCACAGGCAATGAGCAGGACCTTGGAGTCACTTCAGGGACGTCCCCAAGTAATGGATCAAGTCAGTTCATTAGCACTGTCTTATCATGAAGACATGGTAGGAGTGAGACAGTAGGAGTAATTGCTGCAGCTGCAGCCTCTACCTACTTAATTGGGGCTGGAGCCAAGTGTCCACAGCTGTGGCCTTTTCTTGCCCTTTGAGGTATCTCTGGCCTCACAGGCCACTACAAGGCCTCAGCCAGGACCAGTGACTCATAGAGGTTCACTTACTATGAATCAGCTCCTGTCACCAGGCAGGGGGCCGAGGCCTGGGACAGACTCACAGATAAACATAGAAAGCCAATCAGTAACATTTAAATCCTGCTCAGAGCCACTTTGTAGTGGTCTCCAACAATAAATGACTGTCTTACCCTTCTTGATGGCAGAGTGGTACTCCAGGGAGTATAAACACCACACTGTCCTTACCTGGTCATCTGTTGATGGACAGACAGGGCGCTTCCAAGGCTTACCCTTCGTGGACTGGGCAGCTGTAAATCTGAGTGTGTGTTTGGGTCACGGAGGGTGATGGCTTTAACTCTCTCAGAAGGACACGCAGGAGGAAAATAAGTGATTGAATTTTGAAGCTTAATTTGTTACATTTAGGTAATCACTTGTCACCAGTTCTCTTTCTGTTCATCTATCAATCCATCCAGTATTTCTTGTATTTTTCTTCTTCTTCTTCCTCCTCCTCTTCTTCCTTCTTCTTCCTCCTCCTTCTCTTCTTCCTCTTCCTCTTCCACTTCTTCTTCTTCCTCTTCTTCTTCTTCTTCTTCTTCTTCTTCTTCTTCTTCTTCTTCTTCTTCTTCTTCTTCTTCTTCTTCTTCTTCTTCTTCTCTTCCCTCTTCTTCCTTTCCTTCTCCTTCGATACTGGGGATCAAACTAAATCCCCAGCCCCATCCAATATTTCAAAATAAATCACAGAAACCAATCTGGACCCTCCACCCCCACAGGCTTCACACAGTGAACACAGAATCCAGTATTTTCCGAGGTGAAGTTTACATACAGGGAAGGTCTCGGGGTGGGCATGAGTGCGCATTTTGATGATCCTGGCTAATGTGTGTACCTGTGCAGTCCAGGTCGATAACCATCACCCCAAATTCCCAGCTCCCCTTTCCGGTCTTTCCTTGCTCGTATCCTACTGCCTATTTATTTATTTTTTAACACCATCGATTTCCCTCTTGTAAAACTTCAGATGAACAGAATCTTTCATCTCTACCCTTTTTGTAAGATTTTCGATCAGCCTGGTCTGGGGTGCGTTCGTGCTGTGGGGTGCCCATCGCCGAGGGGTCCATCGGTTAACGGACCCGCCGATGGCCCCTTGCTTCTGGATTCTGACCACCGCTGATGCGCGCAGTCCTCTCGGCTCTGTGTGTCCCCCTTCTCTGTGGTCTGCTGAAAGTGGTTTTCAAAGCTGCTGTATTGCTGAGGACTCCTGTCCTGCAGGGTCTTAGGCTTTTACATCCCCTGCACACCCTGCCCCTCCCAAGAGCCTGAGCTTGGGCTGGGAATAGTTTTCATCAGCGCTTGGGCTGTGCGGGGCGGGAGGGAGGGGTAACTCTTCTTGAGTGAGTCAATTCCGAGCCTCACGCGTGGCTGTAGTAGTAAGTTCCGCTCAGCTGGAGACCACAGATAAAGGCCACTGCGGAGACACAGTCACTGGGCCCCAATCTACCTTACACTGCGTGTTTTATCTCCTCTCTTCTCGGTGGAGCAGGGACTGGACTGCTCCCTCCAGGGGGTGTCTCGGGTGTCCTGCCCCGGGACTTCCATGTCTGGAGCACCTGTGGCAGCGCTGGCAGGGCTGGGGTCACGTTTCCACTGTCCCGAGCCCCTCTGCTCTGCTAATGGCGCGGGGTGATGGACACACATGGGCGAGTTTTCATTACCACTGTCGAAAATAAGCATGAGTTGAGTGGGTTAAAAACAGCGGGACATTATTCTCTGACAGCTCTGTGGGTGGGAAACTGTGCTCAGGCGAGGACTCTGCTCTGCTTTGGAGACTGTGGGGTGGTCAGTGTCTGTCCCCTCTGGCCCAGGGCGCCTGTGCTGACCCAGAGGCTGGGCTGGGCTCCAGCTGCTCATCTCTGAGTGTGGCTTTGGGTTGCAAACACCTCCCCTCCCCCTCTGCAGACTCCAGGCCCGGGAGCAGCCAGGGAGACCCGAGTCTCCCTTCTTGAAAGGCGTATGGGTGCACCGGGCTCGGTGGGCCTGGGTGGGAGGCTGGGGTCCTCCCCACAGCAAAAGGCATACGCACCAGTGCCACCTGCCAGGCAGAGACCAACTGGGTTCGCCAGGTATCTGCTGTTACTTCTGCCTCATTCGAAGCTGTTATCCTGGATCGTCCTTCAGACGGAAGGCCCTGGGGGTCCCCTTGCTGCAGTTCTGCTGAAGCGATTGCAAGGCCAGGGCTCAGCACCAGCACCCAGGGATAAGCTCCCCAGGGACAAGTTGCTTCTTGCCATGGCAATTGCAAAAGGAGTCTCTGCAGGGTGGACCCATGAGAAGGTGGAGCCGGCCCTTACTGGGCTGAGAGATTCCAAGAGACTTTAGCCCCGGTGGACACGGCAGTCCTCCCTCCTCCCAGTTCCTGTGGACTCAACCCTGCTCCCAGCCTCTGCCTTCAATGCTTTCTTGCCTACTAGGTAAGAAGTCAAGAATGGCCCGTGTCTCACGAAGCCCCTGGGGCAGTGTCCCAGGCACAGAAGACACTCTCTGGACCCCATTCTGCTGGAGTCTCTGGGGTGCCGATAGAAACCACTCCCTCTTTAGACAGAATGTATTTTAAAGCAAAAACTCTTAGATGGCCAGCTCCTGAAGAGAGAGCATCCAGTTATTAGAAGCAAGTGTGTGTTACAGGCGGTGAAAATACCAGGACTCACCTTTCCACTCTTCCCAGAAGCCGGAGAGGGGGCTGGGTCCTGTCCTGTGTTTGCCCCCCGAATCGGCACCCAGGGAATCCAGATGTGGCCAGGAACCCGGCGAGGACCAGGGACTCTCTACCTCCATCCGCTCCAAGTCCCAGCTTTCCGGGAGAAAGGAGGGTGAGCCGCCTGGCGCTTTCTGAAGACAAACTTTCTGGGATAAGCGTTGCTCAAGGTGGGGCTTCTCTGCTCTTTGCTTTATGAAGCTTCCTGGACATTTTGGAAGCAAATTCAAAGTGCCTTGGAGTCATCTTCTTCCACAAACTGCAGAAATCAGACTATAAATAAAGGAACCATGGTGGGTACGGGGTCCCCAGGTTGTGGGAGAATCTGGAAGTGTGGGTACACTGACTACACGCTTCAGCTCATGTCTAACCTTCCCGGGACTGTTTTAAAATAAAAAGTCATAGATTGACAGTTGTTCTCCAGGCATCTTGGGTCACAGAATATATATCGCCTTATTAAACATTGTTCCATTTGCTGTAGGACAATACTTAGAGTTCCATGGGTATTTGCCCCCCTGAATCTTAAGGTCTGCAGGGTCAATCAGCAAAAATAATTCAGGGAATTTTTTTGACAATAGTAGACATCAAGGGATTTTAATGATGCAATCCTGAAACTGCTCAGGGTTTCACCAGGCAACAGAAAGCCAGTCAGAGTTGCCAGTAGTGGATGGTGCCCAGGGCAGCCGGAAGAGGTCACACACTTGGAGGAACTGGGGGAAACACCAGGTCCTTAGGCGCCGGTGGCTCTGGGTCCCACTGGGCTTTTTCTGTCTGGTTTCTGTCTTCACTGGTCACCCACCAGTCGGTGTCCCATCTGCTGCCCTTTGCAAACCACGAAGAGGATACCCGCTGATGGCCCCGGAATCCAGCTGTCCAGACACCGTGACCACCGCCAGTGAGAGTGTCCGCCTCG
The DNA here is from genome assembly GCA_004027455.1 of Hydrochoerus hydrochaeris. Lineage (NCBI taxonomy): Eukaryota > Metazoa > Chordata > Mammalia > Rodentia > Hydrochaeridae > Hydrochoerus > Hydrochoerus hydrochaeris. The sequence goes on along the minus strand of PVLA01008817.1, from coordinate 7,468 downwards.
TGTCCTGCGCCCAAGCGGTGGGCGCAGACTTTCTGGCCGCAGGAGGGCGCGGGGACTTCCTAGTCCCCGCCTGTCCATGGCTGGTGAGAGACCAGAGAAGGAGCCGGTGCAGGAGGGTGGGCCAGGGAGAGTGCGGAGCCGATGCAGGCGGGACACAGGACGGGCTGCCGAGCACCCCGGAGAAGGGCGCGTAGTGCGGTCTTTGGGGCAGTCCGGTTGGCCCCGACCTTGCAGATGGCTGCGTGTTCGGGCAGGGAAGCTTTGCTGGGCCGAGGACTGGGAGGGGGTGGGCGCATGGGGCAGGGTCACTCGGGGATCAGCAGACCCTGTCTTTACTTCCGAGTGTGAAAGTCTGCTGAAAAGTCTTCAGGGACAGCAGAAAACAGAAGCCAAGGGATGGCGGTCCTGAGCTGTCTCTCTGTCTCTCAGAGACGCAGAGTCATGCAGATCGAGATTTTAAATAATGAACATGACGCCTTTGGAAAGGTGGTTTAGGAACAGCCCCGGGACCCCGTCCTCCTCCCTACCCTGGACCTGACACCGGGGGCGGCTCCTGTGAGGGGAATTTAGATGCTTGCAGGAGAAGACGGTGGAGCAGATGCTCATGTCCTGAGGACTGTGATAAACGAGCACCTCAGCAGAGTCAGTCACCCCAACCCGTGGAAAGGCCGAGGCAGGAGACTGAGGCGCTGTCTGAGGTGTCCACAGGGACACGGGGCTGAGGGAGCAGAGGGCTGCTCATGATGACTTCATTGACCCTCACAAAGCGTGACACTATCTCCCCAAAGGGAGGAGGCTGGTGGCTTGAAGCGGGGCTGGCGTTCGTGCTCCTGGTGAAGGAGATGCTATACTTCTGGGCTAAGCTTCCAACGTTAAGGCCGTAAACAGCTGGCGTCTACTGAGTGTCACTGCTGTGCTAGAAATGTTCAGTGTTGGACGCTGAGCTCAGGAGGTCGAGGAGGGTCATGTCAAGAGCTAGTGAACTTCTGTGGGTGCTGGAGAAGAGCATTCTCAGGGGCATCTCTTTCTGTGTTCTGGATCAGGCCCCAGGGAAAGAAGAATGTAAGTGAGAGCCACTTGAGTGAGGTTACACATTTGAGTACACATTGGGAATACTTGGGAACTTGTAGGGTAATTGCCTGAATGCAGCGGAAGGAAGGTAACACAGTGAATTCGTAAACATGGTGAACAGGCTGGGCGTGGTGGTGCATGCCTGTGATCCCAGCACTTGGGAGGTTGAGGCAGGAGGATCACTACCAAGTTTGAGGCCAACCTGGGCTACATAGTAAGACTCTGTCACAAAACAAAAGCAAAAACACCCCCACATCCCAGTGAACACTACAGCCCCAAACCCACGCAGCTTTGCATGTTTGCTGTCTAACCTGCTCAGCCTGATGAAGCAGGGCTGTTTCCATTTCATCAAGGAGGAAGCTGAAGCTCATGAGGTGACATGTTTCCTAGGCAAGGAGGACAGTCAGGAGATGGTTTGTTTGACCTCAGATTTGGCGATCTGGACACTCCTGATGTGCCAAAGCCGCAGTGGAAGGCTGGGTGGGGACAGGCCATGGCATTTACCCTCAGGTGCTTGCAAAGTGGCTCCTGACTGAGGAGGGAACAGTTAATCCGCTGTCAGGCGGGTGCCGAGCACGAGTGTGCTTTAAAAAACTGACCACGTGCTAAGTACTGTTTTGCACAACTTGTTTTGCACATTAATTATATAATAGGCAGGTAAAGAACTTAAAAAGAGCACACACCCCACGGCTTCATTTTCTGTTTTCCACTCACCCAGGCAAGAAAGGTGCTGGTAATTGGGTGTTTGGATAAAGTCAGATTTCTAAGGAACATGCAGAGTGGGTGAGACAGGCAGGAAATGTCTTTGTGAGCTTATACAGCCACGAAAGATCTTTATTGAAACAGCTTCTCATTTTTAATGCAATTTCGATTTTTACACTTAAGTGGAATAGATTGCTCAGCATTACCATTTGTCACCACTAGATAGCGCTGTGAGACTAAAGTTAAACTATCACCCCATCACCTCTGCTGCCCGCCTCTCCCCAGAGAGAGAGAGAGAGAGACAGGAAAGTGGATTAAGAAGGAAAAAGAGATACTTCAGAGGGAGAGCTTTAAGAGAAGTATTTTTTATCGTGAAGAGAGCTTTTATTCCGCTGCGTTTCCTTTTGCAGAACTGTATGTCAAGGACAGAAAAAGTTACTACTGACAAATATCCACTCAGAGTTAATATTTTTAATCAGCTTTGGTTCACACACACATGCATTCATGCAAAAGTAGCTGCAGACTTGGATCCAGCCTTTGGATTTTCCATTCATGATGGAAGTTTAAATTGTAGTTTTAATAAAAAAGAAGCAGACACAAGACAGTATTCTATGATTGCTGCTATCTACATTTATGAAAACAGTAAATCTTCATGGTGATACAGTGTTGTCGGTGAGATATTCTTACAATTCTATGGTCTTGGTGACTTTAACAGAAGTACACTTGCTACTTTTATGAATGCCAATTTATTAAAAAATAGCTTAGCTTAGCTTTGTGAAAATGCACAGAACAGAACATTTGAATGTCTTTTTTTTTTTTTTTTTTTTTGGTTTTCTGAAATGGGTCTCACTATGTAGTTCAGGCCAGCCTTTAACTGTGTAGCCCAGGCTGGCCTTGAACTCACGGTGATCCTCCTGCCTCAGCCTCCTGAATGCTGGGATACAGGTGTGTGACACCACGCTCGGCCCATTTGAATGTCTTTCTCTCATTGGATCCTGCTGTGACAAGGAGGGCTCTGTCCCCTTTCTGTGGCCATTGTTCCTTCCTGCTGTCCTGCCCCTGGCTTGGACCTGGCGTCTGCTGGCCCAGGGGTTCCTCCCTCCCTGTCCGCTCCTGTGAACACCTCTGCCACTCCTGACTTGTTCACCTCCCTAACTTGGCTTTGTAGATGGGCTCAAGCTTTTCTCAGTAGCTTTTTTTCTGGAACATTCTCTCTTAGCCTTTAATTTGGTAACAGTAGAGAAAAAGTAATGGTTTATTTCTCCCAACTTTCCTTTCTTATTAATTTTGTGATCACACGACACCAAAGTAGCTGATAGAGAAACAAGTGTAGGTGGCCAGTGACTAGTTTCTGACCCTTCGGACCCTTTCTGTCACACATTTGAGTTGCCATTTACTTCCGGTGAGAAGACCGGCTGTTTGTATTTAGGTGGGTGTTGACTTGTCCTCATCCCATTTTCCACTGTTCCTCAGTTCCCCCTGTACTAACCGACTTCACCCAACTATTTCCTAAAGCTTTGAGGACGGTCCCTCCTTCCAGTCCAGGAAGTGGCCACAGACAGGAGAACAAGGCTTCTCGGCCAGGCCAGGTGTTGGGATAGTGTAGTGGGCTGGTAACTGGCGGTCAGCTTAACCTCCAGCGGGACCGGACCAGCGCGGTGCGGGGTGTGGCTGGCCCACCTGGGGCCTGTGGCCACCATAAAAAGAGACCTGGAGAGGAGGAGGTGCTGTTATGGGTTCTCCTGGTTGTTACGGCTTCTCCTAAGTGTTGCTATCTGGAGCAGTTGGTTCTCCTGGAGGAGCTTGTCATGCTGGCTCCCCTGATTTGAACTTAGCCATTACAGCAGGGGAGCTCGGGACCTTGTCACCGAGGGTGGCTGTGGCTCGCTTTGGGGGAGCTCTGCTCCTTACTTGGAGCATCGCTTTCTGGCTCTGGAAGGGAGATGTGTGATGCTCAGTCTCCAGGAGAAGCTTGTCACGCTGGCTTCCTGATATGGACTTGGCTGTTCTCATCGTTGGAGGAGCTCGGGACCTCACCGTCACTGAGGATGGCTGTGGTACTTTTCAGGGGAGCCCTGGTCCTTATTTTGAGCATCACTTCTTGGCTCCAGTACAGAACTCTAAACCTGCTGACACAGCTCCTTCACCCCGCTGGCCCAGACTTTCTAGTTTGCACTGCTGACCTTTGGCCCTCCCAGTGCAGATCCATGGGGTAGACTTGCTGGGCCATTGTCATGGGCTCTAGGTTTTCAGCTGAACTCAAGCAGGCTACTGCCATGGGATCCAGGCCCTTGGCTGGATTTTCAAGGTCTTTAGTGTTGTGGAAAGATTTCCTGCACTTTCTTTGTATTTGATTCCTTGGGCGAGCATTATAAATAATACTGTAAATTATGTGTCCTGCATGTAATTGTTCTCCTTGAAACCCCTGACTACAACAGAGAACCACTGTTAAATGTTTTCTTTTCTGTCATGTAAGAAAGCACTGGCAAAACCCCATGTCTGAGACCTCAGTAAGGAGACATCCGCCCTAGATTCTGCTCTGTGCTGGACGCCGGGACAGAAACCCTTTCCTCCTTGTATCCTGTGTAGAAAAGCTCTGTGGAGACAGAACCACGCTGAACTGTGTCCCTCACCTCGCGGTGGTCTGCAGCTACTGCAGTGCTGGCCCTGCTGGCGCGAGTGCCATCGCTCGGACACCTCCTTTCTGCCCTCTGAGAGAGGACACACTGCTTGCTCCTGACAGGCCCGGTCACTAGCTCCCCTGTGCCCAGCTGGTTGTGGGGCAGTGGCCAGCACTGGCTTGTCAGCTGTGGTTGCCACCCGACAGCCCGACAGGCCAGAGCTGACTTCTTGTAGGAGGAGGTCAAGGGTGAGTGACTCGCCGGCGGCGATCCCAGCGCCAGCACACACAGTCAATAGGGCACAGCAGCCAGAAGTCAAGTCCCCATGGCTGGGACACAGGAAGACGGTGCACAGGATTACAGAGCAGGGACAGTGTGAGGAGTCACAGGACAGACCAGACACTCGGTCCAGCATCGCTGGGTCCTTTTCCAACCCGCAGACTGCAGGTCTCTCCTCTGACTGGAGACGGACTTGCTGCTCTCACAAGACCCTCAGGGGCTCATCTGGGGTGCGTCACCCTCTGAGAAGCCCTCTGCAGCTCACGTTTAGCACTGAAGTGCTTGGTCTGTTTAGCATTTTGATTTTCTCCCCCTTAAAGAAGTTTCTTTTTCTTATTGTGAGACAACAGGAATGAAGCAGGAACAGTGACTCTCTCCAGACCCAGACTGGTCTGAGTAGCGATCCATCACTTGGCCTTGGTGCTGGGCATTGTCCCCGAGGGGAACCCGGCGCACTTTGATCCTGTTGTTTTCTGGGTCGCCCAGGCTGCTGGCTGTGTGGCGCCTGCTTCCTTCTCCTGCTCTCCTCTCCCTTGGGGTCTTCAGTGGACAGCAGCCTGGGGACCCCCAGAAGGCTGCCGAGGTCAGTGTCAGGACTGTCCTGGACTCCAGATGGGCAGGTGCAGCTGGGGACAGGAGTCCAGCTTCTCCGCTGCAGGGGCCTAAGGTCTGTGGGGGGACTTCCGGCATGGAGGGTTCCGGCTGTGCAGGTGATTGGAAGACTCTGCTTCCAGCAAAATGAGGGGGATTTCAACGCATTTTAAATTACCAGTGTAGATGTGTCACCATGCGGATCCCTTTTTTAAAAAATTTATTTTTGTCTTTTTTGAGATAGGGTGTCATTATGTAGCCCAGGCTGGCCTCAACCTCACACTGATCCTCCTGCCTCAGCCTCCCAAGTGCTAGGATTATAGGCATGTACCACCACACCTGGCTTAAATTTATTTTTATTTATTTATTATTTATTTTGCTTTTTGAGAGTGTCTTGTTATCTAGGATTGAGTTCAGGCTGGCTCTGAACTCACTATGTAACCCAGGCTGGCCTCAAACCCAAACTCACAGCAATCCTCCTACCTCAGCCTTCCCAGTGCTGGGATTACAGCACCACCACGCCCAAGTTCCTTTGGGTTTTTAAATTCAGTGCGCTCCAGTGTTAAAGACTGGATGAATATTATAATATTTTTTCTAGTGGGTGGCACAAAACATTTTAGAATTTATAACAAAAAAATTAAGCATTTTTCTCTAATTTTATCAACCCAGGAGAGCATATTGTTGGGAATTTCCTGATCTCATTAGGATGTTCCCGTTTGGCAGTGGATACTTCAGATGTAAAAAATAACGTGTGAAGCACTATTTTTTATTTTCAATGTGGCATCATTTTTGAAGACAAAAATATAGTTTTTGTTCAAAAATCATACACTCTCGAAACTCTCTGTGAGGAGAGGAAAAGAGAGATTAAAAACAAGCTGATGGTGTAAATCCACTTGGATCCATCTCCTCCCCACTGCAGAATAACTCATCTTTTGTTCCTCCACACTGGCACAAAATGCAGCATAAAATATACTTATTTTTGCCCCACACCTCTTTTGCTTAATTTAAACATGAGTTTGAATGATCAATTTTTACTTTTACTTGTAAGGTTAACCATAGGCCAGAACTGTTTGTTTCTTTAACACTGACTTAACTCTGGCTGCTGTTGACATTTTTTAAAGGTCTGTTTCTTTTAATACTACATAATTTAAGGGGGGGGGATCAAGTCTAATTGGCTGTTAATGAGAAATGCAGATAACGAGAAACAAATGTAACATTAATGTCGCATACAATGCATGTCTGCATGCTTTAAAAGGTGGGAACGCCACCATTCTTCAAAATTAGGGAATAAAGTCATCATAATAATTACCAGCAGCTGTGTTGTAACTTGTATTACAAGTGGAGACTTCTCCATCAGAACGGGGTGGCGCAGTGCTTGATAGTGTACATTTGATATCGTTTTTGAAGGCTCCATATGGTTTTCACCTACTTTGTATATTTTAATCCAGCTACCTGGTATCTTTCGGCAGTTGGAGAAGGTTAAGCTAACTTTTTCTCTTGGTCACAACAGCCTAACTCCCTCCTGAGTGAGATCCGTCAGGCCAGGAGTGGGAGCCCCGCGCCCCCCAGCGCCGCGCACGCGGGAGATTCTGGCTTTGTCACTTCAGACCGCGGCGCCGCTCGCTGGCCGCGACCTCTCGGATTCTCAGCCTGTGTGAGCGCGACCCGCTGGTTCTCAGCTTTGGCTACCTAGGTCTGGAGCTAGGGAGCAACGTCCAGGGCCATGCAACAGGTCCGCCCAAATTCGGGGGGCTGGGGGTGGAGGCGACCCTGAACACTGCTCTTTTGGGGTGATGGGATAAACCACTGGGCTGCGGGTGAGGACCTGAGATGGAGAGCGAGAAAGCGAAGGCGAGGACAGTGGAGGGCTGAGACTCGGTCAGAAATACCTCCAGGCTCCACGTTTGACGTCTGAGTTACTGAATGGTGTAAACCTAGGGGGGAAATGATAATAATGATAATTTTCATAGTCTATCAATTCACCGTTCATCCTTCCATCTACCCACCTGCCCATCCACTCATCCTCCCATCCATCTATCCACCCATATTTTCTTTTTTATCCATCTTTTCTTCCTTCCAACTATCCACCTGCCCATCCATTCATTCATTTATCCTTCAATCCATCCATCTGTCCATCCATCCACCCATCCATCCACCTGCCTATCTATCCAGCCATCTGTTCATCCATCCATCCATCCACCTGC